>QJNU01000154.1:0-134288 GCA_004154915.1 Monosporascus ibericus | reverse complement strand
TTTTTTTTAAAATTTTTTTTTTTTTTTTTAATATTTTTTTTAAAAAAAAAATTTTTCATTAATTTTTTTTTTTTTTTTTATGTTTTATTTTTTAATATTTCTTTTCTTTTTTCGTAATATAAATATGGTAACGGTATATTAAATTTTCGACATAAAACAAATACACGCGTTTTAATACGAAAAATTAAAATACCTTAAAAGATTAAAGCTAAAAAATATAGAGGGATATAAAACGTACTGATACGGTTATTTATATAATATTTTTTCGAATTCGATCGAATGGTAATTTTCGTCGCTATTAAAGATAAAGAAACGTTTCGATTTTTCGTACGCGTTTATATATACTTATTAAAATATTAAATTTATTTTAACTTTAATTCGTTTATTATTTAATTATTATAATATACATTAAACTTTTTAATATAATAATAAATATTTGCAATCCTAAAAAGCTAAGGTAAATCTTTTCCGTTAAAATCATAAAAACTATTATAGCTTAATTTTATAAATTAATAATATATATAATTATAACCTGTTCTTAATTTTCTTATCATCCGTATTTAAAAACTTTACGATTTTTAATCTTATAATTATTATATTCGATATTATAAAAAGTTTTATTAAAAACCCCTTTCCTCGAAGTTATTTAAAAACTTTTTACGATACCGTGTTTTGCGATTATAACCCGAATAAGTTCGAATTAGTTCCGAAATATTTTTAAATCTTTACATAATACCTTTAAATAAGTAATTTTCTAATTTAAACGCGTCTTAGATTTTTTTTTTTCCGTTTAATAAATTTCGCCGCGTAGTAAATCTTAACGGGTTCTATAACGCGTTAAGTTAATAACGAATTCACTATATTTTTAATATATTAAAGCGGGACAGAAAACGTTCGCGTATTTAAGTTTAGAATTTGGTGAATAATCGGTTTTTTTTTAGTCAGCATTAGTTCTTGTAAAACAAAGGAAGTGTCGATTCGGAAAGGTTTACCTGTAAATCGGTCTTTTAATATAAATAAAGCTATTTCGTATATGAAACCAAGCCGTTTAAAACAAAGTTTCGAGTTTCTTTCCTTTACTTAAATGGCTAGATGTATTTTAGCTTTTTTTATAAAACGTTTTATAATATTAATGTTAAAGAATAAACGATTAAAGATAAGTATTAAAAATTGTTCAAAAAGTAACGGATTTACTGACGTGACCGACTTACTAATGTGGCGCGCTATATTATATATATACCTTAATAAGATATATAAGAAACTTTTAAAAACTTGAGGTTTTTTTTAAAAGAATTTAATATATATAACTTTACAAAATTATATACAAGCTCGGAATCCATTTTAAGAGAAATGTAAAAATTATCGAAATCTTCTTCTTCTATGTGAACAACTTTATTCTTCGAATTATACGTATTAAGAAGACGTTTAGATTTATATTAAGGCTTAAAAACCTTTACTAATGTTACTAATTTAAGATATCACGCTTTATTAAGCGCGACTAATTGCCTTTATTTTAATATATACTAACATTCCTGTTATATTACTATAAAAGTTAAGCATATCCTAGAACACTTCTTATATTATAACATTCCGAGTAATCTTAACCTTATCTTAAAATCTATTACACTTAGACGCTTAATATTCCGGTTAACAAGTTTTAAATATATAAGTATAATAAAGTACTTTTAATATATTAGTATTTTAAATAAAATTATATATAAAATATAAATGATTATATACGCATTATATATTAATTATAATTAATCTTAAATTTTAATATGTTTTTAAATTATTCTTTAGAATTTTTTTATTGCAGCTTTTTTCTTTTGTTAAAGAGAAGTTTTGCTACAAATATTGGCATATTTAATAAACTTAAAAATTAAGTTAATACTCGTAGCAGCGGCGTTTAAAACGGACTTTTTCGTATATTACATTTTAGGCCTTAGTGGCTGGTTACAGGGTTGTAGGAGTTAATTAGTCATTTTTAACGTCCAAAAATAGGTAATGACAGTGGTTGAAAAATTTAAAGAGCCAGAAAAGGCCTAAGCTCGCTAAGGCTGTAGTCACTCAAAAAGGATCGAGAAAAGCTATATCGTATCGCCTTTTATTTCTACAAATTAAAAAAAAAATCTAAGCTAGAATACCCCGTTTGACAAAGGATTCGTAACCATTATCGACGCCTGTAAGAAGACGCGAGTATTGTGGGTTTAGGCTGTTTGACACCATCTTTTGCCTTCCTCTTTTGTTTCGGTTAATGAGTGGTCTCTGGACGACAGTGATGGCAAAAGCGACGGTATTTCTGAGGTTCCGGCTTCCGGGGAGGACGACAAAGGCGTAGAGGAAACGAAGATTACGGCTGCCGAGCGATGCTTCTTCGCTCACTACGCCGGGCTCCGCGGCGCGCTATGACGCGCGTATAAACCCCCTAGGAGCCGTTCCAAGCATGTTCCAATCCAATGGGGACATCTCGCCTGTGAGTGGGACAAACATTATACCGAGTAATGGCATTGGCCGGAACATGGACCGTTCTAGAATTGCTGGATTGGCGTGTTCCAGGCCCTTGGGACTGATTACTTGTCATTTCCGGCCACCTGTACCCGAATTTGCAAACTGAGTCTAGGCATGCATGGCATAAACTATACGCGTGGAAATACAGTATAGAAGAATGTAGGGCCCAAGTGGAAGACACGGGGCTGAGCTTTGAATACTTTATGATTATCACCCTCACACAGACTGACGCACCTTGTCCCTGAGTTCCGACTTTAGTCACCTTCTCCCCAAGAAGCCGGTTTAAAACTTAATTTGTCCACCCGCAAACCTCCATCCACATCTTTGAGATGCCACTCCAGATAACTGTTGTCCCTGCCTCGACCCAAGCCGGCACCGCAGTTATCAGGGTCTTGCTGGGGTCCGAAACAGCGCCAGTCGTCCGTGGTTACTACCGGGACCCCGCAAAAGCGCCGGCAGATTTCACTAGCCATCCTAGCTTTGAGGCCGTCAAGGCCGATGTGTCCGATGGCCCCACACTCGACTTTAGCGGCTCCGACGCCGTCTTCTACGTCCCGCCCCCCACCTACGACGGCAGGGAGAACGGTGAAGTGGCGCGCCAGAACGCAGTCAACGTGAATGCCGCTCTCGGGGCGGCCAAGCCCTCTCCCAAGAGGCTGCTGGTGTTCTCCGCCATGGGCGCGGAGCATAGCAGTGGCATCGTTAGTCCCCGTATTCCCAATTTGCGTAAACCCAGCTGCTAATTATATCTGGACAGGGTATTCTAAAGATCAACCACATCTCTGACGACGTTCTGAAGGAGAGCGCGCCAGAGGTGGTCATTGCTAGGCCCCCCTACTTCCAGGAGAGCTTGGCTCATGTCTTCGAGGAAATCAAAACCGACCCTCCCGTCTTCCACTCAGTCTTTTCGCCTGCCGACCACCAGGTCCCAATGGTATGTTCGGTCCAGCCCTCTCCGAGCTTTCAGGCATCGATAAGACTAACGGTACTTCCAGGCGAGCCTTACAGACATCAGCAATGCCTGCGCACAGAAGCTGCTCGAGACGGGCCAGGAGCTGCCCGCCCGTCCTTACGTGTTCTACATCACGGGCCCTCGGAACTACAGCTCGCTCGACGTGAAAGCCGCCGCGGAAGAGGTGACCGGGAAAAAGATCGACCTCGTCACCATCCCAAAGGACGACCTGGTTACTTTCTTTTCCAAGCAGGTTGGGGCACCCATAGCGGCGGAACTCGCCGAAATGACTGTGGCTACCTTGCCTGGTGGCCTTATAGCAAAGGACCTCCACGTCTACGACAACGACAAGAACACCTATAAGGGGCGTGTCGAGCTTGTCGATGCTTTGCGGAGGCTTTACAAAACCTAAATGCACTCCCGCTTTCCATACCACCTGCTTCTGAGCGCCAGGGCTCAAGTTGATCTTTTCGACAGGTTATTGAATGTACTTATTTGAGAGGAGATTGCTGCCAAAAGAAATGGAACCCGTGATGCTAGGCCAGGAGGCCTACGGTGCCTAGTCAATATTTGCTCAGTCCTGTCAATCTGCGAAAATAACCCTTATCTGATATCTGAGAACAAAGAGCGATACTTGAAATTACTTCACATGATTCAAGTTTCATATTAGCGGGTATTGTCTGTTCGTCTTCCCCGGGGATCGGTCTCCTCAGCGGCTACCTATCTACCTACATATTGACAATCGAACGCTGACGTCTCGAATGCGATACATATGTTGTAGATATAGTACCTATGAATTAGCTTCCTTTCAGGAACTGCTCCGTCATAGGCGCAGCGTCTGCGGTCCATGGTTAAGCACAATTAGGGGCCTGGTGGAGACCGCTCCACAGTGTCTCACCGGCGGCGAGCTCCCGGCGCGGAGCGCCGCACGCTGAGTGCGGTATTATGGCAGCCACCGCCCGCTATCAATCGAAGAGCTTGCTTATGCTAATATACACACTATATGACTGAATGGAACATTTCTATCGTCTAAGAGCACTTTATTAACGGCTCTGTGAAGTCGCCTGCTTCTAGAGTTTCTATTCCCTGTACTGACCCCGCTTCCCATTATCCGCAGCGATGAGTGGTATCGCACCGTGCTGCACACTACCACACATCGACCAGTCGTTAAATCAACAGATCCGGCCCTCCTCCAAGGTATAAATGACCCTTATTGGTTTGGGTTCAAGTTTAGGACCTCGAACCTAGTATGGCAGCTACAAAGGGAAACCTGTTCGACTCCCAGGCCAGCTACGATCAATATCATGATGGCCCAGGGGCAGTAATGTTCTCCTCACGAATCTGTGCGTCGGGCCATGGTTACGTCCATTATGTTCTGACTTTATACGGACAGGTGACTTAGGTCAAAGGGCAGGGCAATCTTATTTCAAAAAGCATGAGAACTTGCTTGCTGTATTTTCGCTAATGCCGTGCTATTCCTAGACTCCAGGCTGCTCCTCGTCATGGAGAGATGTGTTTGCAGTTGACCGACCAACGTCCCGGTCATGAGATACATGAACTGCGCTTATCCGCCTATGTCACATACCGATCAGAAGGCGGACGGGATGGACACAGATTCAAGAAGAATGTCAGGGTAGGATCAGGGGGAGGACACCCCTACCTATACCCTCCGACGCCAAACACCATGTGCGGCACAGCCGGGTACCTGCATGAACAAGACGGGTGTCGCCGTGAAAATGCCGCGTCGAGGAGCAAGCCCAGCGCTACGTTGATCCCAGGTGCCCACCCACCTTCATTGTCACGATCACACGATATAGAATAAGAAGGACCTGGGAAACTTGAGGCCGCTGGTAGGTTTGGTATGCTACAAACTACAAGCCTGAAGAAATGGGTGTCACGATGCCTAGGACAAGACAGGTTGACAACAGCAATTGCCCTGCAGCCATGTCGTCGATTCGGGTGCCGTGGAGCACAACCTCATCGTCACCTGTGGTGGGAGCCCCTCAGATTTGCGCAATAACTGTTCTAGGAGTGAAGTTGGTGGCCGGGATCCTCCGTCCTGCCGAAGCTGAACCCAATTATCAAACCCTGTGGCTTGGTTTGCATAAAGGCTGTTTTCCCGCACCCCTGAGCTCTACCTTATGAAGCTAAAGTCTTGTGGCGCCTGGCGCCCAGGGGAGCAGCTTGAATCACTCTTGTACCCGGAATGGCTTGCGGCTGATCGACACCGCAAGATCTAATCATCCCATTGGCTCCATTATTAGGGCGCCTGTTTGGGGATGGCTGACCGTGAGACCGACGTTTCCTTTGGAGTTCGAGAGATACCTCAAGGCCTCATATGGACTGTTGCTCTGCGCACCACGATGGATTCGGGTGGGTTCACCTGGGCATTAAGGTCCTAGGCGGGCATTGATGGCCTCTGGAACGGAGCCCATATCCCTACATAAACTGTCTTTTAGTGACCAGCTACCCTGGCTGCCTCGCATGCTGGGCAAAAGCCAATGTCATCTTGTTGCTGGTCGCACAAGGTTAGTAGTAACTTCCCGAATACCCACCCCGTGAACGAATATCACAGTGGGGGATCGAGGGAACTTTGCCAAAGTTAACTTAGTCGTTATGTCCCCGATCCAATCTTAAATCATCACCTTATAGATTATTCTATTAGATAGTCAGGCGGTGTGTGCAAATGATTGCCACCGGGGCGGAGTGGGACTGTCAGGGTGCCGGCATGCTTTGGCGCTGGGGTAGCAGATTTGGGGGTCTGTCTTCACCCACACCCAAATAGCATCTACGAAAATCGATCAGAGGGTCGCGAGATTGGGTATACCAGAAAATCGGGGTAAGGAAATTCATAGCTATATTTTTAATGATGTTATGGGAGAGAAGGCGTCGAATAGACCGACGTCGTATGTAGATATTATGATGGTAAGATGGTGGAGGAAGGTCTGATATCGAAGAAATTCATTTCGTACCTAAGTTTAATGCGACGCAGGGTCTTCAGTTGATTAGACCCACACGTTCGTATCTCTTAGATTCCGTCATTTCGACGTACATGGTCTAAGTTTCCAGTTGAATCTCCGGCAAACCGAATCGAGATCTTGCAGCCATACGAGTCAAGAATGAAAGGAACAATACATATTGCTTGTTTTCTCGAGCATATTCTGATGATGTGGTCGTGAAGCAGTTCCTGGGGAATGCCATGCTCGGGCCCCTTAGGGGTCTTGTCCCGCCGCTCCCTGCATATTTGGTTCCACGCCGACTAAATAAGGGCTATGACTGTAACTGGCGATCTAGCAATAGCTGATCGGAAACAGTATAGCGACTTTTAACTGGGATGCTAAGATACATAGCAGCCTACTACGTATTACTGGTAAGTTAATGATCCTTGCTTGTCACTCCCGCTGAAAAAGGCTTATCCAAAAGGCCCAATACCAGACCATCTCAACCACTACAGAACGACTAAAACAATCGATAACAGGGTCAGCTATACTGAATCCAGCATGCCGAATACCACAGCGTGGTACCTGGGAAGGGTTATTTAATTCGGCCTGATACAAAGTACACATACAGTACGATTAGGGGTGTTGAACCAAGGCAGCCCAACATCTAACAGAGGGGATTATTACCTAGAACGGAGTTCGGCTACCGTTGTGGAAGTTGAATATGAAGGAGTCGTGTCAAGTAAACCAACAATGTCTAGAGCTAGAGACGAGGCCTCCTCCCATGTGCAGACGAACTTTGGAGCTTTTAGACGGATATCCGCACTGCACTTCACAAACGGCGCGATTGACAGCCACTCAGGCAGCCCACCTGACATGAAGTCGGGTTTGATCAGACCAATCATCTCTCTTCAGCTGTCCAGTTGGGCCTCATGATCTTTTTGGGATATCCATGTATTTCGCACATGACGCCCCCCGCAATTGTCTGCAAGCCTTCGGCTTGTAGGATGGCATAACGTCAATGATAAGTACTTATTAGGTAAGTAGCTAGGTAGTCTAATCCGTCTAGTCCGCTATATAGTTCGAACCTAAAATTGCAAATGTGGCATCTTGAGCATAGGCTCAGAGAGCAACGCACTATGAACAGGACGAATTGCTTCGAGATGTTTTACCGTAGAAGAGATTGGCAACACCTAGACTACTGCATACTGTAGGCCGGGCTGTATCGAAATTGGAAGCCGTAGTATTGCGGTTGTTCAGGCTGCACCAGCCATCATGTGTAGCCCGGACTGCTCCCATTAGTCGTTTCCAAACCTAATAGATTACCTTATATACTGGCCCTAGCCATATATAGAATAACGTTCTCCTAACAAACCATTTACTATGGAGATAACCATGTAACTATATCTAATTAGAGACTAGAAGCAGCTTGGGTGCGGGTGCTATGCATCCATCCACCCTTCCGTTGCGCCCACCTTGGACTAGCAGGTTTAGCGAACGGAACAGGTAGGGGTAATAAGTATCGACCAGTGGCGCTTTCTCTTTGCATTTACCCCTTTCTGTCCTTACATATTCCCCCCCATTTCCCCATCTTTTGGGACCCCTGCACACGAGCAGACTGCGACATTCAAACCTCAGACCTGCATGCGTTGGGTGAATAGTCGTCTTCATATCGCCGAGAGTGTATAATACTTCCTCGTCTATTTTTCACCTTCATTCTCAAGTTCTT
Organism: Monosporascus ibericus; assembly: GCA_004154915.1. NCBI lineage: Eukaryota > Fungi > Ascomycota > Sordariomycetes > Xylariales > Monosporascus > Monosporascus ibericus. The sequence continues at coordinate 126,160 of QJNU01000154.1, read as the reverse complement.
TGCGACTGTGACGATCCCTACATCACGGCTGGTGCTCCAACTGCCGATTGATACAGTGTCTCCTAAAACCGAAGCGACGCACCAATTGACGAATCCACGAAGCGAGGTACCTGCTTTTCCAACGCCAATCACACTAGCACCACCAAGGGTTCGGGGACAGCGAAACCTAGACGCCCCCCAAAAGGTTCTAGGCGTCGCCAGCAACCGCGGATTGATAAATCGCCATCCATCCCCATCAAACTTTTACTTAATATTGGCGACCACTTAATCCTTTCACCCCACGAGAGCGACAACGCGCTCGTTCAACCCAACTTCAGTCTGTAGGTGCTTTTGAAGGGCGGTCAAAGCTCGTAGAACCACAGCACGACTCCGTTATAATCGTCAATCGGGACCCTTAATAATTAAATAAAGCGTCATTTTACCGAGGCCCCATTTCTTTCTGGGCTCTACCAACAATTGAAATTTGAATCCAACGCTTCCAACCTTCTTGTTTACCCGGTCGCGTCAAGAAAGAAGCCGAACACGACAACAATCGAGAGGAATGCATAAAGAATAGTCACAGCGACAATATCCTGCCGATTACCGACAAGGCGTGCAACTCTTTATGGAAGATCGACTTCGTTCCTGCTCTTTGCTCATCAATTAGCTCTGCCCAGGAACCGGAATCGCAACATCATACTTATCAGTGCTTGGCCGGATTACCGGTCTTACTCACAACCGAGACCTCGCAGACGCGGCAGCACCGCTTACGACGTAATACATGCACACATACATACGTACCTACACATAGGTCTCTCTTTCGAAAGTCCGTACGTACGTAGGATAACACAGACGGCATCTCACATCACAGGTTTATTCCCTGCGCGTGGCTGAGGTCTTCGTCAGGAGGTAGCCATATGCATCACTCCTAAGAGGGGATCATCCGCTCCGGCCAGAACATTCCCCGAAGATCATTTTCCCCTTCTATGCACTATTAGAGCGCCTGCATCTGTGTTTTGCCCCCTACTCGGTTTAATCCTTCCCAAGCGCAGACGAACAGCCTAGAGCAGCCAACATATAACTACCCGCACCGGGATCGGAATTCAGCATCAGCACAGAGAAACTTTAGAATTCTCGCCGCCAACTTGGTCCTTTTTATCTTCAACATACCTGGGCCCAAGAGGGAATATCCACGAACATTGTTCTATCCGGTACAAACAGGTGCATCCATCGGTCTCAACTCAGGCACGGCATCATCGTGCTATTTATTCATCCTAAAAGGAGTGGCAAGGCCTGGTCTCAGTCTCAGTCCTGAGTCTCAATCCTGGTCCCCGCCTCCGTAGCGAAACACCAAATACTCGTCATTCGTATCACTAGTAGGCAACAATGTCGGCCGATCTCTTAGGTATGTGCTGTGCCGTATTTTGTTTGTATCCGTCGATTCCCCAACTTCAACCCGGCAATTAATGCGTCACGATGGGTATTCTCATTACCATCCCTGATCCATCCATGATCATATCCCATTCTTTTGCCCCCTTTCCATTTCCTCTGACTGGGGTCCGTTCCCTTGTGGATACTCCGGATAAAGGGGTTCGGTTTGGTTGGAAACAGATCCACTTGAACTGTGTCATTTCAAGAGATTGCTGTTTCACATTGCCTATCACAAGTTCTCAACACCGGGTTCGGCAGCCAACCATACCTTTTGAATCAATATTTTCAAGGAAAAATGCCTGCTAACGCATCTTGATTGTTTCTACAATAGGCCTAGGCCAACCCGACAATCACCAGCGGCCGTCGTCGTCTGGCCCAGGGTTGACCCTTAACCTCTCCTCAAACAACCCATTCCGCAACCGTGCTGCGTCGCCTAGCAGCTTCTCTCCTCCCCTGCCGCATTCCCCTTTTGACGATCCTCCCGCCCGTCCCGTCTCGAGAAATCCTTTTCTTGATCCTTTCAACCAACCTTTCACTGAACAACGGACTTCAACCAACGCCATGGCGTCTACCAAGAGTCAGAATTCGGCTACTATTGAAGAGCTATTTGTAAGCTGGCCTCCTCGCACCTCCATGGAATATGCGAACCTGTGATTCGCCGCTAACTTTCTTATCCAGGACAATATCTTTATCGACGATGGAAGCGGCAAGAAGCCAACGAGTCGACCCAGCGACTCCGGCCCTCGACCGCCAATGAATCGGCCCCCTGGCGGACCTGGAGCCGGACCGCGTCGGGGGGAGAACATTCCTCCGAGAGATAGTCTCGGACCTTCTAGATCCCATCGGCCGACGCGCTCTCAAGAGGAGGCTTTGAGGGCTCGTAAACCGCAGGGTGCACCCAAGGAACAGAGCCTGCTCGACTCTTCCCCAAGGCGGTCTGTTCCTCGTCCGCGACGCAACAGCGATACCTCGATCCTGGAAATTGAAAAGCCGTTGACGGAGGAAGAGAAGCGGAAGCGAAAGGAGCGTGAGAGGCGTCTCCGCGAGCAGAAGGCTCGACCAAACCGAAAAGTTGATATCATTGACAAACTGGATGCCACCGGTATCTATGGCGGCGGATGTAAGTCATACCACCCTCACCACCTCAGACCTTGGCAGTTGCTGAATCCTTGTAAGTGTTCCATCACGACGGTCCATTCGACGCCTGCAACCCGAACCGGAACCGTAAGGGCAGTCGCCGTGCACCGATGCTGGCGTTCGCCAAGGACTCCGCAAATAACTCGATCGGTGGCTCTGGTCCGGTCAACGCGCGGCCCGACCATTCTACCATTATGGGTTATCATGACGACGAGGCTTTCAAGGATTATTCGACCCGGAGAGGACGGGACGGATATTCTGAACAACGCAGTGGCAAGAGCGAGGCTACCGTGTTTGACGCTAAATCACAGGGAACTATCCTCCATGGTGATGAGTCCTTGGGACTTGGGACATCGACCTTTTTGGAAGGAACGCCCGCGGCTCGTGCCGTCATCCAACGCCGGGAGGCCGAGACGGCACAGGAGAACATGGAACTGGGTCTTCAAAGGAAGAAGTCACTGGCGCAGCGAATTCGGGGCGCCAAACGCGGGCCCCATGCTACTGGGCGGTTGACTAGTCCAGAGGCTGCCTATTACTCGCCACGGTCGGGTGACCTACCCTCCGGAAGTGGTGCCAGTGAAAGAAATCCTTTCTTCAACGAGTTTGATACGACCGAGGAAACAATCACAATAAAGAGGAAAAACTCGAATGCGCCATCAAGCCCCAGCGAATATCCACCAACCCTGGAACGCCGAAACACTTCGGACGCATCTGCCTCTCTGGATGGCGCCGGTCGGCCACAGGGCGGCGGTTTCATATCTCGCGTCAAAAGCTTGAAGGGCGGGCGACGCCAGCGATCTGATCAAGGTCATGCGCAGCCCCAACCCAGTGCTCCTGGTCCGGGCGTCGCCATGTGAGCATTGTTCGGGAACGATAATTGATGCAACCATATGAATATTCGGTCAACTAGCAACATCCGGAATGAAGCATACCGAATCGACACACAGGTCCTGTTTATAGACAGCCTCAGATACCACAGTGGGATTGGGACTGTCCCGAGTGTCTGCACTCAAGGCATTGAGTTCTTCCACAGCTCTCTACCGCCAAGATAGGCTGAGCCGGCCTGCGATGGACATGGTAGGAAATACAAGATCGGGGGGACTTCTCGGACTTTGTCACCCGGGCGCCGACCCTGTTTTCGTTGGGATACATTTCTGTGTTGTAAAACGAAATGCAGTCCGTGGCTATGGTTTCTGCGATATCCCCTTGCGCAAGATAATTATGGCAATGGGGGAGTGCGTCGATATACGACGCGTGCTTTACGCCCAAGTGGCTATAAATTGTATTTTACAAGAATCCCTTCAGATTGAGTAAGCTTGATGAACTGAGAACCTGCGAATTTGCAAAAATAGTGTACTTATAGATCTTGGCAAAAAGATAGAATATGTGTTCATGGAAATAGGTGATGACGATGCCTTACACTGTTAGTGATGTAGGTTTTGAGTTCGACTATTTTGGGTCCCGATTTGCTCCCGACGCCAGGAATAAAGCCGCGCTCCGGGGAGTTGGCAGCTTGATGGCTGACACTGGTTTCTCCCTACCACATGCCTCTTATCGGACCTAAGCGGGTACGTATGTATTCGATTACCTCAGCGCAGCATTGGTTGCTGGTATCAACCTAGTACCTACCTATGCTGGACGTTATGTGATGGTGCTCACTATCATCTAGCCCGAACGCAAATATTTGCCAACTGCGCGCAGTCGCCTGTCAGTCGGTCGGAGGCATGTAAGCCTATGCATCTGTCCACCTACAGTGTTCTTGTATAAATGACGATTAATACAGGTGTCCCCGTAGGCTGGGTTGGTTTTTACTTCGGCCGGGTATACACCGTAGCGGTGATTATTCTTTTCCTACCTACGGACCAGGTCGCCGTTGAGGGGTCCTTACCTACCTAATTCAAGCTTTGCCATCACGCAGCACGCTAGGATGGAAGCCGCAGACGGCGGCAGCGCTGATGGCCGCTACATGGACCTGGGTCTGCACCCCGTATCGGGCGCCGCGCTCTACGACCTCGAGGTCTCCCGGCGCCGGCAACAACGGCTCGGACGCGGAAACGGAAACGGGAGGGCTGCCCTCGCCACGGGCTGCGCTGAGGTCGACGACCGCGTGCTCCTCGGCGGCGGCTTCGAGCGCGGGGTTGTCGTCGGCGTTAGTGCTGCGGAGGTCGATTTCGGGATCCTGGTGAGTGGGTGCTGTTGGCTTTTGTGTTGTGTGTTCTCGGCTGTGTTGGGTCGGAGAGGATATGTGGGGGTGTGTGGGAGACAAATTCAAGGGAGGAATATACAGGCTGCCTATTTGATATGTGGCTGATGAAATTTCGACAATGTCGCAGACGGACGGATCGCCGAAGGGAATAGCTGACTGATAGATTCTCTCGTCCTAGCTCGGTCTCCAAACAATCGCGCGCGCCCTAGTGTTCAATACAGACACTAGCACTGGCGCCAGTGTCGGCACAGGAGCCGGAAGCAACAACAACAACAGCACAACCGGCCAACGCCCACCGCGTGCCGCCATCGTGACTACCTTGGCAGCCACGGCGCTACTGCCGCTGCTGCGCGACGTCGTCAGGGCGCAAGTACAGGCGAAGCTGGGCTGTTCCTCCGCGCACCACCCGCGCGTGGCGCCCGAGGTCAGGGCGTGTCTCGAGCGAATATCCGTCTCCCAGGTGTTCGACGTCGATGGCCTTTGGGAGGTCTTCAGCGAGTTGGAGACACCCCCGCAGCCGGCGGGAGGCCATGGGAATGGGAAGGGAAATGAAGATGGAGGTGGCGGTGGAGATGGCGTTGGTGATGCAGGGACAGTTGGAGAGGAGGTCGATGCCTCGGCCAAAAATATACCACCCGAGTCCCCAGAAGCGCCGCCACATCCGCCGGTGAGAGACAGAAGATATGAGAGGGAGGAGATACAGGACAGCGAGGACGAGGAAGAAGAAGGTCTATCACCACCGCAATCTTCTCCTCCTGAGACAGGGACGGCAGAGTCTACAGAGGTTAAAATATCGACCACAACTTCAAATCCCTCCGCTGAATCATCTCCTCCTCCTCCCCAATCGAAGCAGGAGAAGCGAGGTGAGTCCGGGGACGAAGGGGGCCCACACGCGCACGTCCCGGACATAGTACTCGTGACGCACTTCTCGAGCCTCCTGACAACGCTCTTCACGCAGCGCGACAAGGCCAGCGCCCACGCCGCCCTGCAGCTCCTGTCCGCGCACCTGCGGTACTTGGCGCGGTCCGCGGGCCCGCTGGTCATGCTACTGAACTCGACGTCGTCGTTATCAGTGTCCTCTTCTACCACCACCATCACTACCACCTCTCACAACACCAACCCCAACGCCACCAATCCATCAGGTACAGCCACAACAACAACAGCCGCAGCAACAAACCCGGACCGCCGCACCCTCGACCAGACCCTCCGCTCCATATTTAGCCCGGCCGCGACGACGACTGCTGCTGCTGCAAAGACCGGGTTTGCGGGCTACCCGCCGGGCACACGCACCGACAAGCCCGCCTACGGCGCCACCTTCGCCCAGCTGCTCGACCTACACCTCCTGTGCACGCGGGTGCCGCGGACGCGCGCCGACGTCGGGGCCCTGTTCGTTCCTGTCCCTCCCAGCGTCACTGGGGCCGCCGCCGGCCCGGTGGTGCGGTACGCCTGGTTCGTCGAGGTGCTGCTCGATGAGGTGGGCGTCTGGGTGTGGCGGGATGATATAGATCGGGATTGGGGGAGTGGTGGTAATGGTGGGGAGAAGGGCGAGGATGTTAGGGAGAATAGGGAGATGACACATGGGGATAGGGATAAGGATGGGGATAGGGGGAGGAATAGGGAATGGCGGAGGAGGAGCAGGGAGCAGAAGTGGGGCGCTGTGGATGTTAGGGGTGGTGTGAGGATCGTGGATGCGTTTCCTCGGGGTTCAGGGGATGAGGCATGTTGATAAGTTTAAGGGGGTGTATGAATAGTGGCAGTAAGAGAAGCAGTTATCGGGTAGGGTGCTCGGGCCCGGGTCTGGAGGGTCAGGGGCATTGGCCAAGTGATGTTTTCTTCTGAGTGTGATCTAAGGGGGCTTGATCACATATTGTCGTTTTAATGGTGTTTCTGAACGGTGCGTCTGCTTTATCTAACCGCGATACGATGCAAAGGCAGGCCCCAGCATATCTCGCTTTAGGTGGGATGGATGTCTTGAGTCTCGAGCGTCTAACCATCTATGGTGAATACTAGCGAGGCTAGCTACGGATGCGCAATAAGGATATTATAAAGCTATGCCATGATGCCCATTGTCTAGTCCGTCCTCGATCCGGATCTCCCCCATCCACGGGATCAGGGAAGCAGGGTTGAGTTCAATCACCTCATCTCTCCGGCTTTGATATTAAATTACTGCTGTATACTTAAATGATGTTACGCATAGTATTATGCCCTCTTACAAATGGAAAGGATCAGTGAGAACCATACGGAGGACGCTAAAGTGCGAAGTTACATGTCCCAGAAATATTGGAATTGCAGGTCTTATACCATTGCCTTCTTAACATTTACGTGCCAGATTTTATATGGCGATCAGAAACAGTTACAGAAAACCCTCTTCTTCTCGGGGTAATATTTTGGCTCTTTAACCCCTATTCGTTTATTGGGATGAGGCGATTACATTAGCTTAGGAGGTGAGCTATTGGTCCCGATGTTCATCAATCCGACTACAACGTACTGTATCTATCGATTGGAAGTGAACTCTCGATTCATCTATCGATACATGGCCTTGCTCACTATCTTTGCTATGCTCTTCTTTATGGGGATAACTCCTCCCTGCGTTGTTTTACCTGTAGTCCATATCTTTTGGTGCTTTTAGACAGGCGTCCCCCCGTTTTCCAGGCCGCCAACAACCATCCGATGGAGGAGGCCTGGGAGCTGACGGTTTGAAATGTTTCTATATGTCAGGATTCAGGGGTATGCAAGACAAAATTCGACTTCCTGGGAATATTGACCAGGAAAATAAAGATTAAAAGCCGTTCATGGTATGCAGACATGTATGCAACCGGCTTCCAGAGAGCATTTGAGACTTCGAGGAGCTGAACCGTCCTCCCGAGGTCCACTCTAGTGACAGTTTGAGATGTGAAAGGAGGGGTAGGAGCTGTGAAGAACGTACCACAAATCATAGCCGCACTTTCTGTTTGATAATGAATCCTAGTGTGTGTTGAATATGGGAATTATGCAGCTTCATTTAGGCAACAGGTGCATTGATTATGCGTCTACCTAAGCAGGTACGTAGCTGAGGCTGTGGTTTACTTGATTATGAGGAGCATCTGCTTCGATCCATACCACATAGGGCTTATAGCAGTCTTCTCACTCTATGAGCACATACTTTTACATTAATATCTATTACCCTCGTGCACAAGCAATGCTGCGCATGCCACAATTCATGTCCTTCAGACTTAACGCAAAGCTGACCCCGACACTCACATGTTTCTTTTGGTTGTCAACAGGTGGTGGATAGCATCTTGTGCGCCACGGCGTACTTTGCGCGCGAAGATAAAGCTATATACTAGTTCCATGAATTCTCAAGGAACAGAGCCCGCAAACCTTCCTTTCTCAACTCAAGTGATTTGGTGTACGACGAATCCGAGGATAGAGGCGGGCTATGGTGGGGAGGAATGTCTAAAGGCAGAGTTAGTTATAGCCGTAAGTCGCGTTATCACTCATATAGTGGTTACGGTCGAGCAGTGATAGTTCGGGAAGTTGAGCCAGACAAAGTGGAGCACCAACCCAGAAAAGGGGGATGGATTGCAGGCTAGCGGCCGGAGGTGGTGACGCAATGCGGTTACGCAAGCTGTATTGCTTCATTGGGCTATGTTACTATGTCTCTATGTTAATTAAGGTCTATAGTTAAAAGAACATTAGATCGAGTGAACCGCAGAATAGATAACTACCTAAGAGCGGCATACAAGGGCATAATACGACGCTGTCGAGAGAAGCATTAATATGGATTACTAATAAATTAAGCTTGAATCTCGGACCACTCGGGGTCGCGGACCCTTATGTCTCCGGTGGAGGGTACCAAAACGTGGCGGAATCCAGTGATATTCCCGTCTTATTCGACAGGATGTGGAGGTGCCGAGCCCCGAAGGCAGCCATGACGCGAAGACAGGTACAGTGAACCCAAAAGTCTTATGGAATTCGTTTAAAACAGTCTCAAATGCTTCAGCTCCGAATACTCTTTTCTCCACTTCCACTTTGCATTGTCATCGCTCTTGCTTCAAAAAAGCAAGTGCCCTATTGCCCTCCTGTATATCACGACACTGTGTACCTCTGGTCTACAGTCGTAAGGGGCTAGTGGTCTTATCACGTGACGCAGGCTGCGCCATTCACAGTGACGTCAGCAGCGTTGTGGTACGATAGAAGCTCTTCTGCAAGGTCACTGGAGTGACTTTCAATTGTGACTACTCTCCTTCTTCTTCCTCGCAGAAAAATAGCCACCTGAAGCGCCCGTCGACAGAATGAGATATATCGCATTATTGCCGCTAGTCGCGGGAGCTACGGCCTTCGTCATCCCTGACGAGGCTACTGCCAAAGAGCTCTTCATCGAAACCGAGCAGAAGGCTGAGGAGACCTTGTCTTCCTGGTGGGACAGGGTGCCAAGCATAGAGGACGTCCGCTCGTACGCCGAGGAGACAGAGGATGATGCGTATGATGCCTTCGAGCGTCAAGTCAGAAAGCTGACTTCCGACCTCCCGGCAATTGAGATCGAGTCCGAGTTGTCCGACTTCATGTCGCCTCCTGACCATGAGAAGCCGGGCCATGGAGGTCACGGGCGCGACGGTCATCACGACCGTCACAGGGGAGAGAACCTGACCGTCTACCAGGTGATTCATGCGACTGATTTCACCAAGAAGTTCGCTGCCCTAGTAGACGAGTACCCCGAAATCGTCAAGACTCTGAACAGCACGGATGCGAACGTTACGGCCTTCGTACCTACCGACAAGGCGTTCGAGAAGATCCCGGATCACCACGAGAAGCCATCGAAGGAGGTTATCGAAAGGATCCTCGAGTATCATGTTGTCCCTGGTTACTATCCCGCAGGCCGCGTTTTGGCACAGCACACCCTGCCGACGCTCTTGAAGGAAGAGGAACTAGGTGATAGGCCCCAGCGACTCCGTGTTAGCGTTGGAATCTTCAGCGCGCGGTTGAACTTCTACAGCAAAGTTGTGGGTGCGAATCTGGTATGTCAATTCCTCTCCCCATCCACTGGTTTTGAAAATATCCGAATCTCTCTACTGACACCAGCTCCCGTCAGTTCACGAAAAACGGCGTCATCCACTGCGTCGACAGCATCCTGGTGCCGCCGCCTCCAGCTGATAGACTGATTTCGCTTTTCCCATCCAGATTCTCGACACTGCTCCTCGCAGCTGAGAAGTCGGGTCTACACAGGGAGGAGGACCACGTCACCAAGGGTCTCACTATCTTCGCCCCCACTAACTGGGCCTTTCAGAAGCTGGGACCCGGCGCCAATGCCTTCCTCTTCAACACGGAGAAGGGCCTCAAGTACCTAAAGGCCCTGCTGAAGTATCACTGCGTCGTCAACGAGACCCTCTACTCTGATGAGTACTACGGAAAGCCTGACGAAGGCGACGAGGTCGATGCCGAGAACGCCCAGTACCATGTCGACCTGCCGACGCTCCTCGAGGGCAAGCACCTGAGCATCGACATCGCTCGCTTCTACGGCATGATCACGATGAAGATCAACGGCTATACGAAGGTGTCCGTCCAGGATGCCGTTGCCAAGGATGGTGTCGTCCAGGTCCTGAACAGCGTCCTCATCCCGCCCCACGAGCGTAAGGGGTTCTGGAAGGAGGAGGACGGCGAGATCGAGGTAGACGAGCTCATTGAGCGACTGCAGCCTTTTGTTGAGCCCGACTGGGTCGGCGAGCTGTGAGGTGGGTTGTACACAATGCCTGATGACGGAATATGGGCGTCCATGATGGGTTCTTAGTTAGATCTTTGGGAAAAGGTTCGGGGCTTGAAGCACGCTGGCACTCCTTTTACAAGTAAGGTACAAAATGGGACACGGAACAAAACTCCACAGATTGAAACATCCATATACGTTGCATTGCCCTCTTGGGGCCATCGTTCATTAATAGTGGGCCAAGTCAAGACCATCACTGGGAAGGTATCTAGCATCAAGATGACCGGAATGTCGTGATCAGAGAATCTACTCAGTCATTTTAAAAATATAGGAAAGACAAAATCTGTACGGATATAAGTCACCTGTTCCTTGTGATTGGCCGTTGCGACCTCAACCTCCTTAGCGCCCATGCGCTGTCGGAACTTGTTTATATCATGAGGCGGCATGTAGATTCAATTTAGACCTGACATCGAACAATGATTAGCTGCTGCAGCAGTAAACATTCGTTGTCGGATGGCATCCACAATCAGGGAAGTATATCTACCTAGGGAGATTGGTTCCAAGACTTCCAACTGCCTTTAGGAAACGACAGTAAGCCTGGAAACTGTCAATGGGTGGTGTCATGACGTTATATCCGCGGGATCCGCAGCCGGGCCAAGAAACGGAGATGGTTCGGACTTGGCACGCGGTTGCCCGGTGAACGGGCCCGTTACACCCAAACCTTGGGTATACGCGCCTTTGTCTCGTCGCATGTCTTGTGCACACTTTGCGGGCCACTCCACGATGATTAACATCCGCTGGTACTTCAAAAGTTTCCGAGTGCCACTGTATATATATGAGCTCTCGCCTTTCATATATTTATATATGCTATATAGTTACTTTGCTGTCTTTATCGGCTAATTTGTTACCCCACCTCTTCACCTAAACAAGAAAATGCTGTTGACGCCGTCGCAAGTGTCCGTGGTGATATCATCCTGCATCGGTACGTAACGAGTTTCCTCAGGAGAAGAGTCCGCTCGGATGGAGCTGCTCTATAACCGAATGGCATGCCATGATGGGCCGACCGGAACTAACCGGCGAAAAATAATAATAGTCGTCCTCTTTACCGGCGCCCTCTTCCTCAGCGGCTACGTCGTCCAGCAGAAGACCCTCAACAAGCTGCGCACCGCCGTCAGCCAGCAGATGGCGCCCCGGCCCAGTCCCAAGATCAACTTCTACCTGCCCGACCGCTTCCAGCAGTCGGCCACGGAGCTCGAGGACGGCAGCGTCGTCGACGTCGTACCGGACCCCGATCCCGATCTCGACAACATCGAGATCGACGATGTTCTGAACGGCGGGAAGGGTGAGGGCGGCAGGGGCGGCGTCGTCGTGGAAGTGCGCCCCACCACGATGCGGGAGGGTGCGGAAGAAGAGAAGGGTGAAGGCGGGGAGAGCGACAGAGCGCAGAAGCGGAGGCCTGCCGCTGCTGCCGCCGGTTATGACGATGCGGTGGAGGAGGAGGAGGAGGAGAAGCCGCTTAACAGGGCGGAGAGGAGACGTCGCATCAAGGAGGAGATCCAACGGCTGTCACAGGGCGACGAGCCCGTGTACTACCAGCGCCGGCTGTGGTAGTTCCACCGGTTGCTTGATTGGCTTGCGTGGCTTCTTCGGGAACTCGGAAAAAGTCGCGGCCTCCTTGTATCTTGTATACGGTCTTGGGCGGCTGGGTTCTCTGGATTTTGAGCGGAGTTTCGGAATATGACTTTGGTTGGAATATCGGACGGGGAAACGATGTACGGACGGCATTCGGTTTGGTTATGGATGGGAATTGTTATGTCATGTGGGCCCCACGTTTATGACGGGTTGGTCCATTACGTAGGCACGGGATATGGTAACATGAAAGGGATGATGCGACGAGAACCGCCGGCTTGGTAGTACTGCGTGCTTCCACCATGATAGTAGGGCGCTTGCGGCTATATTCGGGCCTTTCGCGAGGCTTAAATCGGGTACATTGAGCCAGGGGGGAATAGGCGGTTACCTACAACTCCCATTTACGGACATACTCCCAAGGCGGATCAACCTGGTCGCGTTCGAATGCCTCCCCATGCAATGCTGTATGGACTCTATGAACGGCATCCCCCTGAAACCATTTACCTTAACCCCAACCTTTTCAAGCATCTTCAATGAAGCGGTCAGCCCACTCCTCGCACCACCGACCATGTTCCTCTCGCAACATACAGCCGCCTGGCGGAGATCTGGCAACGCATGTTCCTCTCTGCGCGATAAACCGCGCATGAACTCCATGGCGGACATCTGTATTCACCTTCAGATTGTACAGTTGATGAATCTATAATGCTTTACTTCGTTAATTCTTTACGCCGTACGGAGTTAAGCTAAAAGCTATATATCGTTCGAAAACGTAGATTTTTACAATTAAGAAAATAGTTGTTTTTTCAAATTTTTATGGCGATGTCAAAAGCCCTTTTATAAGGAAAGACATTAGTAAGTGGATTAACGCGTAACGCGGATGTGGGTTGGCGCGTTGAGGGGATGGGGCGTTGGTGGTTGGCCCGCCCCGGGGGGGGGGAGGGGGTCGCTTTAATTCTTAACTTACTCAGGAATGTCCTATTCAGAAGAGACTCATTTAGGTGCTAAAAGAGGCCTGCGGATGCCTCGAGAGAAGATCCTGCAGAGTCCCGGCGGTGCAACCTTCACCCCAGCTTCAATATGCAGCCAGCAGAACAAATCATGGGAAGAAGCATTATGCTGCGTCGGCGTCCAAACTTTTGAAGCATCCAGGCCTTCGCTTGAGTGGGGGTATAGCTTAAAAAGGGGGCCCGTACTGTTCGTCTTCACTGCAGTCTATGGCAGTCAGAAAACGGATAGAGAAGTGATTCGAGCTGTGAGCAACCACCATTGAGAGAATGAGACGAGCCCCGCCGGTGTCTTGGATGGGACTCTGCTATGAAGATAGTACTCACTCGACTTCCAAGGATGATCAGGAGGCCGACGTAGAGGATATAGATATATGACAGGAGTAACACGAAGCCGTCTCGTAGAGGCTGAAAGGAACTTCCGCCTTTGTTATTTGCAAAGAGGATAGCCTATCCCGTATTGAGATAATGAAATAGAATATGATATTACTTTTCGAATGTAACAGGGGATATTTAGGGTGTCTAGAGGCTTGAAGGCTGGGAGACAACGCTTTCCTGGCGTCGGAGGGTGCCCGTTGTGTTTCAATCCGAATTAAGGGGTAGCGACTATTCATTTCATGCAACTCGCTTAAATACATATGAGGCCGATAAGCCGACAAGCCGAAAAGGAGTAGAGTCTCGATAAAGCCTCACGCTAGCCGGTACCAGCTTCGCTTGCCCTAGAACATTAATGCTAGAACTATTCACCACGCTCCCCATCCGAACGTTTGTTTCTTGTGAAGCCTTCCAGCCTATCTATTTCTAATGCTTCAAAGGGACCCCTATTCCATAAGTCCGTGACGAAGGTCTCCCTTTTATTTTTTTGTTAGTGTCTCTTCCACAACTTGTTCCTATAACAGGTCCATGCTCAGCTAACAACTTCCTGACATAACATGTGTTAGGTGCTTCATTTCTGGTTCAGATGCCTACGGAAGGCGCCTGCCACCACTTCACCACGTACTCTTTCCGCCTCTCATCTCTGTGGCTGATGCTACTTCTGGCTTCCGGGGCACCATGATATTCGAACGTACCTGATAGAACAGGTTAGTCTTTGTCTAAGGGCCAGCTGAGAGGTCCCTCCTTCGTAAAGGCGTATTGATAAGAAATTCCAGTATTTTCCGCGTCGGGATCGCTGCGTCTGATAATTTCACCTTGATTGCGGCTTCCAATCATGCTACTGTGATCACTACTTCCAATCATGTCGCCATGGCCTCGATCCTGGAGATAGGATATGCAAAGCAGGAGCGTTGTTGCCCAAGCCAGGGGCCTAAACACTGCTCGTCGCCGGCAGGGTCAAATCCATGATGGTAAATAATAGCTTGTGGTCAAAATGTTCATTTGATCCTACAAGCTAATATGGTGTAAACTACACCTGCCCTATGATGTGGAAGAGCTGACACAGAAATCTAGCTTGATCCTGATCTGGTGCTCCCGTTGTTGCTTCCTGGAATCTAGTGATCCAGTACTACCAAAATTGAGGAGGCCGCGGGACCTAAGAGTTTGAAAGGCCCCATGTACGCTGCCTCGTACAGCCGGGGTCTATGGAGTTCCCAGAGCCCTAGGTTCATGGAATAGTTAGAAACGACTATTTCGTCGCCGGGGATGGACTTCAGTGTCCATCTATGGCTTATCTTCTAGACGGCCCGAAGTCTCCGGTTCGCCCAGAATTGGGTGCTGGTGCAGCCCCGGTTTGGTGGGCTCAGATTCCCCACTTCGGTATTGGCTTATCGGAGCAGGCAGGTTGTTGCGAGCCGCCTGAGACGTCTAAGTCACAATTTCTCTGTCGAGGATCAGACTCACAGCCGCCAAGGGTGATCCCCAGGAAGCTCAGTCCCAGCAAATTACAGGAATTATACGTTGACTCGTTGCTGCATTCGCGACGGGAGCTCCGGGCATGGCGGCGACGCATCTATCGTATGTCATCTGTAGAGCTTACCAACCCCGCAGTCTCCTCCATTTGCAACAGAGGAGTTACATATCCATGGGGAGACTTGGGAGCCCAAGGCACCTCACGATATCCTTTGGCGAATCGGCATCGCGTCTTCTTGATAGGACGGCTGGCAACCGGAACGGAAGTGATGCCGAAAGTTACCTAGTTGACGTCAGCGCTATTAAAATTTCGAAGAGCGGGGATTGCTGCCAATGGATTCGATCGGCCGCCGAATACAAAGTCCGTTGAGCATTGAAGTTGGGACACCACCACGGGTGGCATGGCTCTCGATCGATAATCTTTCTCGGTGCGTATGGGATTTGACAAATTGGTGGCCTTGGGTCCTGGTACCCATCGCCTGGACCATACTTGAAATCGTGGCGCTCTTCACAACCCTTTTTAATGCCCATGTTAGGGCGACCCACCCAGTGCGACACAGCCTTATCGAGCAGGGACAGTGCGGGTTCGATCGACTTTTCGTCCGATTGGCTTCGGGGCCAACATCCCTTTGTTGGTGATTGAGGGCCTTTTGGAGGACCAATGCGCATTGCTTACCCATGGCAGCCAGGGCAATAGTGCCTGAGCCAAGGGGCAGTTGGTGCAAGGACCACATATACAGGTGCTCAATTACAATGGGCTTCAGGTTTTTATTGTTCCTGGACAGGCATGAACAATGGGAACCGGTCTCTTTAGGGGACAAGGCCGCGGTCAAGTCCCACGCGCCTGTCTGGAGAACTCCCGCGTTGGTTTTGACTCGAGTTACGATGGGCCATAGACGAAGGATACCTTCATAAAGACGTGTATCTCACCAGCTTGAAGGTACCGAATGACATACTACCATATCAGCAGTGGTGGCTTCCGTATATCTACATTGGTGTATACTTGCAGACCTCCAAGGGGCCAATCAAACATCGGAGCACATGATCCTATATAGAGAAAGGTACGTATCGACTTCCTAGGCCTGCTCGTTCACGGTTGCTTCACTATTGTAGCCAAAATAGAAGATATTACCAGTCATATGGTCGTATGGTCATAAGCAGCTCGAGGCTTCATAGAAAGTTTCGTCGTCTTTCTTCAACGATATTGCTCAAGTCTCTGTACTCACTAAGCTTACTACTGCTTGATCAACATCCTACTCCTACACCAACAATTACAACCTACACTTCAACAACGACTATAGAAGAAATTTCCACTACTTGCGTATCAGCTGTACCGTGGAGTCCCCCTCTTTTACCAATCCTTTCCCATCATGCACGGAATTGAATCGAACATCCCTTAGGAGCTCAACCTCATCCATTTCAGGGTTTCCTCCCTCTGAAGATACGTCTCCAACCCAGCTAATTCTTCTAGGCTAAGGTTCCTTCTTTCATGGACAATCTCATCCTACGAATATAATTGAGATTGTGTATCGCTTCTCAGAAGGTTACCGTCATCGATGTCAAAATTCTCCTCTGACAGAAGATTCCCTTTCAGCCTTCTGAATATTTCTTCCAGGCATACATCCTTCTTTTTTTGCTTGGCCGTCTCCTTCTCCGTAGCCGGTCGATCTCGAAATAATTCCTATCATGGCGGCGTCAAGAGAAGACGGGAATGCCCCTATCGCCGTCGTCGGCCTCGGCTGCCGATTCCCAGGCTCAGCTACCTCCATCTCGTCGCTGTGGGAGATGCTAACGAAGGGTGAAAGCGCCTGGTCAGAGATTCCTAAGGATCGAATGGACATCTCGACCTATTTTCACCCTGACAATGCTAGACAAGGAAGTATACCTTTCCGCGGTGCCCATTTCTTGCGACAAGAAGTGGGGGCCTTTGATAATTCTGTAAGTTCATCCAGCGCTCCCTGAGCCTGTATTATTGCTACCTCAACCTATCACCCCACGCCCCCCTAAAGCACCGTCATCGTTGCTTCTGTCCTCGCTTCAGGTGTGTCGATGCTATCGTCTAATTAACCCTTATTCACCCCACATCCCCTAACTGCCCCACAAATTACCCTAACCACCGCCCATTGCCCCTAATGTTTAGGACTACAATTACTAACTTTTCCCAGTTCTTCTCTGTCTCCGCAGACGAGGCAAAGGCTATGGACCCTCAGCAGAGGATGCTACTCGAGGTAGCTGTCGAAGCCCTCGACAGCGCCGGCATCGACCGTTCGTCGATCAGAGGAAGTGAAACTGGTGTGTGGGTTGGCTCGTTCGTCAAGGATTACGAACAAATCGTCCTGCGTGACCCTGATAATGCCCCAAAATACGGTGCCACAGGAAATGGCATCGCCATCATGTCTAACCGGATCTCTTTTTTCCTTGACATCAACGGCCCCAGCATGACGATCGACACCGGTTGCAGTGCGAGTCTAGTCTGTGTCCACAACGCAGTTCAGAGTCTTCGAGACGGGGAGATTGATCTTGCTCTTGCAGGTGGTGCTGGCTTGATCCTCACACCAGCAACCATGATGCCAATGACAGCCTTGAATTTCCTGAGCCCAGATGGCAAGTGTTACACCTTCGACAGTCGCGCAAATGGATATGGCCGCGGGGAGGGTATTGGTATGGTCATCTTGAAGCGTCTCGAAGATGCCATTCGAGACAACGACAACATTCGAGCTGTCATCCGGGGTTCCCGAGTCAACCAAGACGGTCGAACGGCGGGCATCACCCTACCCAGCTCGGAAGCTCAGATACGCAACATTCGTGGCGTATATGCGAAAGCTGGACTAGATTTCGATAAGACAGCTTTTGTTGAGTGTCACGGCACCGGCACCAAGGCTGGTGACTGGCGAGAGGTTAAAGCAATATCGGATGCCCTATGCGCAAAGCGCCCGAAAGACAGCCCTATTTACATAGGCTCGATCAAGACCAACGTTGGTCATCTAGAAGGGTGTGCCGGCATTGCAGGCTTGATCAAGGGTGTCCTAACAGTTGAGAATGGCCTTATACCTAAGCACATCAACTTCGAAGTTCCGAATCCCGACATCGACTTCGAAGGCCAGGGAGTGAAGGTTCCTACTGAGAACACCCGCTGGCCGCTAGAGGGCCTCAGACGCGCGAGTATCAACTGCTTCGGCTTTGGTGGTACTAACGCACATGTCATTATCGACGATGCCGCACATTATCTTGCAGCACGAGGTCTCTCGGCCCACCACAACACCATCGTCCTCAACGATACCCTCGATCCCTTGTCTTCTTCTCCCCCTCCTAGTCCGATCTCCATGCAGCCCCAGATCCAAGTACACGAGAACAACCCGTTGCTCCAGGGACTGCCTATCCCGCCCCGCAACGGAAAGACACATCTCTTCGCTGTCTCCGCCAACGAAAAGCGGTCACTAGACCGATTGATTCGTAATCTGGCTACATATGTCCGGGGAAACAGTGCACCATCGCCCGACTTCCTGTCCGACTTGGCATACACACTAGGATGTCGCAGAACGAAGATGCAATGGCGTACATCAGTTGTCGCTTCCTCTTCAGAGGAACTTGTGCAACAACTATCCCGAGTCAACCAAACGAGCTTTATCAGGACCTCGGAGGAAAAGCCTACCAAAGTTGCGTTCGTCTTCGGCGGTCAGGGGGCACAATGGTTTGCCATGGGCAGGGAACTGCTCGGCTTTGATATCTTTCTACAGTCTATGGCCGAGGCGACTCTGTACCTGAAGAGAGAACTCGGAAGCACTTTTAACCTCCTCGGAGAGATGCTTAAGGATAGAGCCTCTGCCAGGATCGATGAGCCCGAAATTGCGCAGCCCGCAATCACGGCGATACAGGTAGCCCTCGTGGCTCTGTTGATCGACTATCTCGGTGTCGTCCCTGTATCCGTATGTGGCCATTCCTCTGGCGAGATTGCGGCTGCCTATGCTTTGGGTGCTATCTCCAAGGAGGACGCCTGGCAAATCGCCTATTACCGCGGTCAATGTGCCGCTGCTTTGCGAACTTCTCATAAAGAATCACGCAAGTCTGACCCACCATCTGGGCGAATGCTTGCTGTTGGTCTTTCCGTTGAGCAAGCTCAACGATACGTGGATGAAGTCAGTAGCAGCAGGGTTGCTATTGCCTGCATCAACAGCCCGATCTCTGTGACATTATCTGGCGATGAAGATGCTGTGGTTCGCATTCAGAAAACGCTCGAGACGGCCGGGGTGTTCAACCGATTATTACCAGTAAGCACAGCCTACCATTCGCATCACATGAAGCTTTGCGAATCGATGTACATGGACTCCATTTCCCATATCATGCCACGGTCTCCGACACGCACCAGAATACCTCATCCACACGCAAGAGGCGGACAAGCAGGCGCTCTCAGTGAATCCTTGAACCACGCGGTGCCAGTCATGTATTCTTCAGTAACCGGCAGCCTGGTCAACTGGGAGTATCTCCGTCCGGAGTACTGGGTGAAGAACATGGTTTCCCCTGTTCGTTTCTCGGAGGCTATGCAGAGTATGATGAGCAGCGACGGTGCTGGCCGACCGGACATTATCGTCGAACTAGGGCCACACTCATCCCTCCAGAGTCCCGTCAAGCAGATTCTTGATGCCGAAGAACGGCTTCGACAGCGACCCTCGTACTTCTCGTTACTTTCCCGGAACAAGAACGCCGCCTTCACTACTCTTGAGACGTTGGGAGAACTCTGGAACCGCGGCTGCCCCGTTATGATGGAATGGGTAATCATGAGAAACATCGAGTTCCGCCGCCCTAGGCTTCTGGTCGATTTACCTACTTACCCGTGGAACCACGATAAAATCCACTGGCATGAGTCGCATCTGTCGGTGGCCAACCGCTTCCAGAAGCATGGGCGGTACGACCTTATCGGCCGTCCTACGGCAGATTCTATCCCCTGGCAACCCCGATGGCGAGGGTTCTTACGCGTCTCGGAGAACCCCTGGCTCAGACACCATCAGGTGCAGAAGTCGATAATCTACCCGGCTGCTGGAATGATAACAATGGTTGTTGAGGCAGCTAAACAGCTGGCGACCTCTGGTTTCGCGGGTGTTCAGATCACTCAATTCAGGATCTTGAAGGCCATGCTCATCCAGCCCACTCCGCATGGCTTGGAATATGCCCTCAACATGACTAAACGCACCTGCGATGTTGAATCGCCCGCCGTCCACGATGCCAGTAAGGTTTCGGAGACTACTCCGACAACGTATCACTTCTTCATCTACTCTAAGCCTCTTGACGCACCCTGGCAAGAACACGGTCACGGCCTAGTCACTCTCCACCGAGACCCTAGACCTAGGCTTACAGGAATCCCTGCCGAGTACTTTAAGCGAACCTTGCCCCACGCAGAGGATTACTTTGACGAGGTCATCATCCCACGTCAGTTGTACGAGACTCTAGATACCATTGGCATGAACTACGGCGATCTCTTCCAGAACATAACGACTCTACGCAAAAGAGGTGATGAGTGTCTAGGCACTGTCCGCGTCCCTGACACTAAGAAGACGATGCCCTCGAACTTCGAGTACCCCCACGTTATTCATCCAGCGACGCTCGACTCAGTCTTCCACACGGCCTTTGCCATCGGTAGCGAACCAATGGTGCCATCGTACATCAGCAGCTGCTGGGTGTCCGCGGATACGAGACTATCAAGCCAGGGACGCGAACTCACAACATATACCAAAGCCCAACGCCGTCAGCCGCGTGGCGCCTCTGCCACATTCGTTGTGTCTGATAAACCTTTGGACAATCTTTCCGGCCAAATCTCCGAGCCTCTGGTTGTCATAAAGGATATGACCTTTACAGCATTGACTACGAGTCCTGATGATGTTGCAGGTGGTTTCCTTCCGAACCACCGGAACCTCTGCTCCGAGATCGTATGGGAGCCACGCAAAGTCACACAGGAACACGACTCTACGTCCCAAGCCAACCGAGAAACTCCCGTTCTGGTTCTTATTCCAGAAGACATGGGGCGTTGTCTCGATAACCTCTTGTCTGCTCTTTCGGAGGAACTCAACGCCACCCCGCGAACGCTCAAGAGCATCACTGAGGAGGAGACGCTCCCGGCCCTGTGCCTTTCGCTTCTGGAGGCAGATGGACAGCACCTATTGTGGAATTTGTCCGAGCAGGAATTTTCAGCGCTCCGCACGGTCGTTTTGAAGACTAATGGAATGTTCTGGATGACCCGTGACTCCCAGATAGAGGCTTCGGAGCCCAGATGCGGACTCTTCCAAGCCTTGGCCCGCACAGTTCACTCGGAGTTTCCGGAGAAGACCCTCGTGGTATTCGATGCCGAAAAGGACATGTGCTGGTCGACTAACTGCTGCTGGACAAAAGCGGTAGCAGGCCCCTCACGCCGCATCCTCTCATTGTTCCGCATGACGTTCTTTGCCTCGGGTTCAACAGCTATCAAGGAGGCGGAGTATGCTGAGCGCGGCGGCCAACTCATGGTCCCTCGGCTTGTTCCCATAAAATCCCTAAACAACATGATCGAGCGCGGCTCTGCCCTGCCAGAGCCTGAGTTGAAGCTTATGCACGAACAGAACGACAGGGCGCTGAAGCTGAAGATTCGTGAGGTTGGAGACGTCGATAGTCTCTACTGGGAGGATGACCCTCTTGCCTATGAGCCGCTACCCTCTGATCACGTCAAGGTCAGAGCGCTCTCCGCGGCTCTCAGCCCCCTAGATGCCGATGTGGTCATTGGTAGAGCGAAAGATTCCTTGATCGGTACTGACGTCTATGGCGTGGTCGAAGAAATCGGTGAGACCGTCACGAACGTCGCTGTTGGTGACCACGTCCTCGGAATTACTCGTGGCTCTCTACGTGACCTTGTCAGATGCCATCACGATCTCGTCCATAAGTGCCCAACAGGAGAACTCCAGCCGTACCATGTCTTCTTACCCACGCCGTTTTCGGTTGCACAGTACTCGTTCGGCAAGCGACTCGGAGCTGGCGAGGCCGTGCTCGTCCATGAAGGTGCCAGCGCCATGGGCCAAGCTGCGATTCAGTTGGCCAACTTCCTCGGTGCCATGGTTTTCGCTACCGTGAAGACCGACCGCGAGAGAACCGTACTCCGCGGCTGCTACGGCATGCCGGACGACCACGTTCTCGACGCGAACACCGGGGCCTGGGTAGACACGCTTCTGCAACTTACGAACCAGAAGGGCGTCACAGTCCTATACGACCCGAAGACTGTGGATGTCGCTGCCCTGATCAAAAAAGAACCGCAGCAGATCGGCGAAGCACTCGCTTTTGTCTGCGATAACTTCATCGCCGGCCGCTTCAAGGTCTCGGAGCCCGTTCCTCTCAATGTGTACGACTATTCACGGCTTCCAGAAGCCCTCAAGGAAGTTGCTGAAGAGGGACACTGCGGCCAGGTGTACTGCCGACGACCCGAAGACAAAGCCGTGCCGATCCTGCCCCGTTCTGCCCATCCGGCAAGTCAATACCTGAGAAATGACTCGACCTACGTCCTTGCCGGTGGTCTCGGAGGCCTCGGCATCGAGATCGCGAAGCTCCTAGCCGCCAATGGCGTCAAGCACATCGCGTTCATCTCGCGATCCGGCGCAAGAACGGAGCTGGCGAAGGCTTGCGTCAACTTCCTACAGGACCGAGGCGTTGAAGTCCTCGTCGTCACGGCCGACATCTGCGACCTGGACGACGTCGAGAAGGCTGCCCGCGATATCGCGCAAAAGATGCCACCCGTCCGGGGCATCTTCCAGTGCGCCGCTACGCTGCGCGACGCCGTATTCGAGACGATGAGTTACGCGGACTGGCGGGCGGCTGTACGTCCCAAGACGCTCGGCTCGTGGAATCTGAAGGAGGTATTCCTGCCCACACCCGGCCTCGGCCCTGAGCCCGACTTCTTCATCTTCCTGTCGAGCTCCGCCGGCGTCATCGGCAACCGCGGCCAGGCCAACTACGCCGTGGGCAACGCGTTCCAGGACGCGCTCGCCGCGCACATCGACCACGACCCCGCGCGCCCCGGCACGCGCGCCGTCTCGATCGACCTGGGCCCTGTGCTCGGCGCTGGCATGCTCGCCGAGGACCCGCGTACGCTCGACCTGCTCAAGGCATCCGGGTTCTTCGGCATCCGGCTGCAGGACTTCCGCACACTCGTGGAGCGCGCCATCGCCGGCTACCTGGACCACGGCAAGACCCGCCTCCCCGCGCAGGTCGTCACGGGCGTCGGCACCGGCGGCCTCATGCGCCAGAACAAGCCCGCGGATCCCTACTGGACGCGGACGGCGCTGTTCTCGCGCCTTAACAAGGTCGACATGCCCGCAGAGGATGACGAGGCTGGTGCCGGCGCCGAGGCGGGTACCGAGCAACATAACTTCCCGCGCCGACTGAAGGATGCGGCAGATTCCGAGGAGGCCACGGCCATCGTCAGCGAGGGCCTGAGCACGATGCTCTCGCGCAGCATGAATATGGCGGTGGAGGACGTGGACGAGAACCGCGCTCCCAGCGCCTACGGCGTCGACTCCCTGATCGCCGTCGGCGTTCGCAATTGGGTCTACCGCGAGTGCGGCGTCGACTTGAGCGTCTTCGAGGTCCTCGGCGACCAGTCCATTCTAGAGCTCAGCGGCCTCATCGTGCAGAAAGGCCGCCTGGGCAGCGATTGATTGAGCGGCTGCGAGCCGAACGGGGGATTTTGTTTTGTTCTTTTGGGCTGGCGGCGGCCGTGGGAGAGGGAAACCCTAACAATCGGCGAGATAAAAGGAATGGAGATGGGTGGTCATAATGAAAACCATAGACGCGACGAACTCCCCGAGACTCGCGAAAATAATAGGGGGCGACCCCAAAACCTGGCGCAGAAACACTATAGAGTAATTTGCAGTACCCCTAATCCTGAGTTACGTGCTATCCTATGAACTTGGTCGTTTTGATATCTTGTCCCGAAACCGTGACAGTAACAAAAGCCCAGAATGGCATAATACGAGCTCAGCATTGCGACGATAATCGGGATCCTGTCGTACGCCAGGCGATTGTCTGTCTGTAATAGGACGTCGACTTTCGTACTGGATGTTGCGGTCAGACCAATAAGGGGTAATAATATTGTTTAACTAAATCCTAAGTTTTAGCCAGGTGCGTGATTCAGTCACGGTAGATATGCGGTCAAGGAGGGGGGATAAGGGGGTTAAAGCTGATATGCGATTAGGGTGTGAATGTAGCTAAAGTACGCAATGCGGATAAAGTGGAATAGCTTTTTGCATTTAAGGGGTTCGTTGCATTGCCCTACAGCACTGGCTGGTTAGGTCCCAGCGGCACTGCGCGTATCCCATACGAAGTCACTTAAAATCACGGCTGGAGCTCTTAGACGCAGCATCCTCTTGGGACAGGGCACATCTGGCGTAGCGGCTCAGTAGCATACGTGCCGTCATAGATAGGGTGGCGGGTGTTCTGTGGCAGATCTAGGGAGGTTGAGGGGTCTAGGCGGATAGACATGGTTAGTTCCCTCGATGTGTGTGTAGGCCTTTTGTTCCTACCTTTGTTCTCTGCCGTTTCTTGAGCTATAACTAGCTCTATACTCTTATGTGATGGCTATAGTCGCTCTGAATATAGCTATGGGTGATTCATCCGACAGTCGTCAGAATCGAGCAAAGCTGGGTAGGCCGAATTGCCTATGTCGTTGGCTTATGGATTGTCTATGAGTTGGGAAGCAACCAGCAGGGCCGAGGAGGGCTGGCTGTCTTACAAAGCGCACTCTGGAAATAAAGCATGGAAATCTCGCAAAAAGCCCGGTCAAAGGAATCATCAGTTACAGCGGCACATAGGAAATTACTGTCGCGTTCGACCCTAATATGAACATCAGAATAAGTCCTTAATAGCTTTTCCAATTCCCCAATATTATTTAAAAAGAGGGTATCTGCATCGGCGCCTCCTTGCGCAAACTTGCGTATGTATTGTGTGCGTGCACTCCCGCTCCAGGAGTTCGTTTCTTTCTCCTTCCATCTCAGTATACGGAGATGCCAGGCCTTCTAAGTAGAAGAATATTGCGTTTCGCCCATGGTCCCGTAGCTGGGAAGTGGTGATAGTGATAGTATGGAACAGACGTCTCCACCATGTTCCCTATATGTAGTAGTATCTAGATAAATTGCAAGCCGCTCATGCCATATCATATATCTATGCAAAGGCGCATGTACCATTTTCTACCACATCGAAATCGTCTCGCTGACGCAAATGAGTAGTAACAGACATGTCGCGCAAATGTACCTGACCTCTCAGTATAATCTCGGCCGCTCCCGGAGTTTAGTTACCTCGGCGAAGGATGCTCGAAAAGGCGAAGAATAGCGAACAGCAGAGTGAATTAAGTTCCGTCTATCAGCTTATAACACGAAGAGCCCGACACCCATCAGGCCCGAAAGGGCGGCGACGGCGGCGACAGCGGCGACCTCCCAGGCGGGGGGCGCGGTGAGGGTCTTAGGGCCGGCGTTCTCGCCGTCGTCAGGGTCGGGGGACGCGGTGACGGTGACGGTGGGCAGCTCGCCGCCGGGACCAGGGAGGCCGGTGGCGGTCTGCTCGGCGGTGGCCTGGGAGGCGACGCCACTGACGTCGGGGATGCCGTCGCGGGTGATTTCCAAGACGTTGGAGCGGGTGGTGTTGACGTTGGCCTGCGCCATGGCCACTTCGTGGTTCTCGAGGTCGTAGACGACGTAGGCCGACCGCAGGAATGTGTCACCCAACAAATAAATGCCCTGGTCGCCCGGATGGATGCCGAAGCTGCACACGTCGTCGGCGAACGGCATGCCTGGCGGAATCGGCAGCCCCATCTCGACGTACTCCATGACGTTGTCGAGCACCACCTCGTTGACGGGGACGCGCACCAGGGGTCCGCTGTCCCCGCCAAACTGGAAGTCGAACGTCAGCCCGCTCTCGTTCCGCAGGTACGCGCAGTCGATGTACACCAGCCCCGTGTACCACGTGTCGTCGACGGCGCCTAGGGCGTTGTAGATGTAGTCGGCGATGCGTGGAGGTAGGTAGGTCAGCGTGGTGCCCGAATCGAGAATCACGGGCACCGGCTGCTGTATGACGGTGTCGCTGCTACCGTCGGTGTAGTTCAGGGTCAGGGATGAGAGGGCAACGGCAAAGGAGTGGTAAATGCCCGTCCGCCCGTCGGGAAGGACGGGAACGGCAATCAGCTCGCCGAGGAACTTCTCGGTGTCGACACCGCCGAAAAGAATGGTGCCCATATCAGCAGAATAGGCATTCTAGAAATAGTTAGTATGGTAGTGCTTTTGCATTTCAGGAATTCAAGCGGTTTGGAATGGGGAATGGAGCACGTACCAACCATAAGCTGTAGGCTCTGATGGCGATCAAACCCTGTTCCTCCAGCAAGTCGATAATGGTCGGATATGGATCCCTCGCCGCAACATTGGCAGAGTAGCCAATGCCAAGCAGACCAGAATTAATGGTCGAATCCTCTGCTAGGCCCATCTGCAACGATTCAATCTCGGTGCCGCCGATGTTGATGTGGTCTTGGAAGTAGGTCCCATTTGCGCCAGAGCCATCGAGGTAAACGATCTGAAAGGGCGCATCAGAAAGTGCAGTGTAGGTCGAGCTCTCGGGCGGATCGAAGGTAGCGATGCAACCTCCACCGTACTCCTCCTGCATGATGCTGCTGGTGCACAGGTTGGCGTCGCTGTCGAGGACCCAAACATCGCTGCTGCCGGTATCGACGATCAGCCTGACGGTTTGCGGCGGTGTTCCTACGGATACCTCGGCATAGTATCCACCGCCGGTCAGGTTGTTGTTTAGCTCCTGAAGGATGCTGCGCTTGTGCAATGGCGGCGGTCGCTTCGTCTTCCCGATGCCCATGGAGACGACTCGTTGCGCGGTAGCAAAGGAGGCGGCGCAGCCCACGGCGACGAGAGCAGGGAGAACCCTCATGACGGGCGAGGACGCTTTCAAAGCACTAATGGGCCCCGGCTCGAATTATGAGGCGGAAGATTCCGCTCGGCTCGTCCTATCCGGTGTTCTCCTGGACTACTATACCTAGGCCGCTCAATTGAGGTCGTCCGACACGGTCTGCCCGGGATTCCGGGACGGAGAGAGAATGCGCAACAGATTAAAGATTAAAACTTGGGAGAAAGGAAAGGAGCGAAATGAATGGAAAACGATATGGACGAAAGTGTACTGCATCTACGCACTACTACCTGTCGATTGGATGATGACCCTTACGCGTTGCTAATGATGCCAAGAGCTGAGAGGCTTGATTCTTGGTATTGCAAGCTGGAGTCACGAGACAAGCAACAAGCTCAACCACGGCTTTTCCATGCCGAGAGTAGAGCAAAGCAAAAAGCGCCGTCTACTTACATATATCCCGTCGTACAAGCGAGCAAGCATCTGGCACCCCAGCGCCGCCGCCACGATCTTCGCCAAGGATCTCAGTTGTAATGTGGAGAGAAAGCCGGGTGATGGCCGTATTGGGATCATCGAATTGGATAAAATGCCTTCAGGGGGGTTCTGGGAGCCAAGACACCAAGGTCCCAGGCTCCTTGGCATCCTGGTTAGTGTAGCTCAGCGAATCTCAGGCGGGCGCAAGGCCGACAAACGCCTGGATTCTTGCGAGGACCGTCATGGAAGAAAAGCCGGAGGGAGACTCTAGAAGACATCCCCCTATGCACAAAAGTATTTATTGAACGCGGCTTCAAGCCGTATCTTTTTAATTCAAGAGAAAACTAGATGTCCGGAGGGCGGGAGGCCACAGAAATGGGAGATGAGAAATGATGAAGTAATGGAAGGACGGGAGGGGGATGTTGGGTCATGGCTTATCCATCCGTACTCATTAAATGCATACGCATGCAATTACACGAGAGGTAAATATATGTACGTACTATTCCGAAAAAGAGTGCAGATCCATGTTGCACCCTTCAGCCACCACCATTGGGGCCGGGTTGCGCGGCTCAAGGCTTCCTCCATCCCACGCGACCCAATCATCTTGAATCGCCGTCCTTCGAATTTCAGCTGTATGGAACTCGGCACCGTTTACTCCACCGCACGAAGCAGCCCTCCGTTTGTGTTTTCAAATTTACCCCGCCCATATCGGTGTAAATCAGGAGGTTTATACTATGTACCAAACTCCTTCCACATGATTAGTTGTCGTGATAAGATTTTCCGCTGATAATTGTCATGTTGACCGATCCCGAGAGACCTACATCAGCTGAAGCATTAAATCCGTCAACTAGGATACACCTCAAACGAGGAAATAGTCAATAAAGACCACCGGTGATAGTTGTGCAAAGAAGCCCCTATCTAGCTACGGCGAGAGTCATATCGTGTAATGCAGAAGCTCTATCTAGCAGAAGTCTCTGATGATACCGTGTACAGCGTAGGACGACGCTTGCGCAATAGACATTGGACACCCGCTATTCGTCTCGTGTCATATCACTGCTTGCGTCGGGATGATGTTGACATCATGCAATTCCAGATCGCAAAGTACAGTTCATCTGGCGGTAGTTCCCCTAGCACACAAATCGGGTACAAGTCGGGAAGGCCCATGCACATCGTACCTGTCAGTTCGCGAACCATTCCCCTGCCCACGCCGATTGAGTGCCATCAGTAAGCTGATAGGAGCGCGTGCAGTGCGACATCTGGCAGGGAGTTCGTCAGGGCATTGTTGAGGCAACCCGGCGTTAACGGCATGCAGGCCACACCGCGCATCAAGTACCAGCAGGCTCGAGTGAGATGGAGCCGCTGTATTAGGCCTCAAGATGGCCCCATCTAGATGGAGGCTCTACCAGCCTCGCGCCTGTCTGGCGTCCGGTTCCCTTATGATGACAGCCTAGGAAGGTCTCCGAGTCAGGTACCAAGAGAGATTGCTGGGGGCTCGTTGACCGAGTTCCCTACGTAGCTGTCCGTCATTGGGCGCCACCGCTCCGCGGCGTGTGAATGAACACAGGTTAGCTAAGGAATGAGACATGTCAACGGATCAGGGCTGATGACCGAATGATTCGCACCATAGTCGGGCGAAAGAAAGATGGGAAGCGCACAGGGCTCTCACAGGAAGGCCGAGCGCCTGTGAGAAAACGCAGCACCAGAGCCCGACGATCAGGAAGCGATGATCAGATGATGAATGCGGCAGAGCTCTGCGGAACATAGGACATCCCTCGCCCTACCCTAACCGCGTTGATTTTTTGCGCGCATGTCTCTGTCGCTGCCATTCACCGCCTCAGCCCTGAGGAGATGGATTGAATAACACCGTCTCGGCTGGCTTAGCTTTCTACAACACCATGAGTTGGACATTCCAGATCAGCGACTCGAACGGGACTCACGTGTCGTAGTCGAACTCCAACGCCCGCCCCGGCCGCGATGCCGGCGACGGCGAGCATCACGACTCGGGCCGCCTCAGACGCCACCGGTTGCGCAAACCTAGCGGATGGTGGTGACGCTGTCCGCGGTCGGTCTCGCTCGCACCACCACCTCTCCGGTTCTTCGGAGTATTCCAGCATCTCGGATCATACCTCTTTAATCAGTTCTCAGATTCCAGTCGGCGCCATCGTCATCGCCCTGCCGTGCACTACGGTTAGCTCCCCAACTCCCTACGGAAGGAAGGCTACTCGCCTGCCTGCCTCGTCATAGCCCAACTAGCATGAGCTTTTGGTATGTGTCTAGACGATGGTAGCACATACGACCGCCATCACTGCGCGTACCGACAGACGCAAAGGGCTGAGTGACTGGGAAAGGGTGGTGGCTGGCGTTGCGCTGCCACCGCACAGAAGCAGAACCAACTGGAATAATGATCAAATACGGAATTAGTCATCAGCTCGTCGTACGAGCGTCTAGTTGGTTTAGAAATTGCCGCCGATTGCTTTTGAAGTTTTATTTCGAGCTTGTTCCGCCGAAGATGACGGAAGGCACGAGCCTACGATAACCTTTTCGTTCTCGGGTTCAGTCGCATAACCATGTTTTAGCAGTACACAGAAGCTAGCTGGCTTTCTCGGCCTGGACCTACAATACAGTGAGCGAATATACTTACGAGGTTCACCATGATCCTAAGTGTTAGTTACTGGTTACACGTCTCCTTCATGTATCTTCCGGGAAATGACCATGGGGGTAAACGGTATAATCATTAATTAATACACATGCGACGCGGCTTCTTCTTGGCGAAGCCTTCACATTACTACCATATCGTACGACTTCAAAAGCGGGGCATCTTCACCCTGATGCTCAACCCATCCTCTCGTACCGCTCCCTCGCTTTGTCCTTGGCCTTCGCAACAAAATCCGAGTAGTCGTTCTTGGTGGCGCGAGCGGCCTGCTCGACCGCGTCCCCCAGCTTGCTGCCCTCGGCTCCGAGTCCAACACCAGGATTGTATGCCATGGTCTCGATGATGTTAGTTCGTCCGCTACCCTCAGCGCCGAGGCCTTCTCCGGTAGACCAACCCATCTTGGCCAGCAATCCAGCGCCCTTCGATATCGCCGGTTTCGCCGGGGTCGTGTCGGCGGCAAGGGAGTTGTTCTTCTTGGGCAGTTGAGGCTTGGGTTTCGTGGGTTGGTTGTGTACCATCCGCCGCTCCTTGGCCCGATCTCGGTAGTTTGATATCGGTTCTTTACCCAGAGCCTTTAAGTCTCTGGTTGCTTTGCCAATGAGTTCTTTGTTCTCTAGGTTGGTCTTATGCATATCGCTGATCTGCTCGTGTCGGCGTAAAGACGGCTCATTACTGAATTTGCGGCGACAGAGAAGGCAGCACATCTTATCTAAGTCGGCGTACGAAACACACGGTGCAGGCGTGGGAGCTGGGGCATTGACCTGGGTCGGGCCAACGGCGTTAGGACCAGTGGCTGGCGTCTTGTCGCTTGACGATGCCTCAGCCTTTTTAGCCTCCTGAGAACTATGAAGTTCGGCATGCTTGTTCGCCCATCTCTGCAACTGCGGCGCCATCGCAATGACTTTCTTTCCACTGGGCGTTGTAAGATCTTTATCCGCCTTTCTCTTTTTCGTCTCCTTCCCAGAGGACTGATCTGCATCCCTCTGGGACTCGGTTGGCTCGCGTGACTTATCTTCGTAAAGCGATTCGTTAAAGACTGTGAACTCGCTGGCAAATACAGACGGGTTCCAATAAGCGAGTCTCAATGATGGGTTATGAGTTGCAGAAAAAGAAAACTTGCTGTCGTGTTCCTGGACTGGGTAGAGATGAGGTATAAACACGCCGGAGTGAATGTATGCAATCGTTACAGGTCGCGAGCCAATGGTAAATTGCGGCGTTGCGTTATACTTCGCCATAGCGCCACGCGCATCGTCAAGCGTCGAGAACTCCGCGAAACCATAGTTGCAGCTGATTTCCGTGACTCTGTCCCGAATCAAGATAACACGAACCAGTGAGCCAGGCTTCGCACCCAACCCACTGGTATTGCCAACGGGCGCAGTACTCTTCAGTTTCGGAGCGGGTCCAGACGGTTGCCTTGGTTCCTCCCCCTTGGTGATGTAGAGCGACTTGATAGCATTGGACAGAGTGGTCTCATTCGCCGATGATGGTAAGTCGCGAATGACAAGGAACTGAGATGGCGCTTGCTGAGGACATTCGTCGCTCTTACCGTCGAGCCTCATATCGGTCGTCGTCTCGGCTAAACCTGGGGCGTCAGTATGTAAACCATAGGGTATTCGTACATGGCCATACATACTAGACCTAGGTGCTTTGCATTGCTTACAAGTCGCTCTTCGGGAGAAGTTCTGGAAATGGCACTGGATACCGGTTAGATAAACGTTGGGCTGTCACGCACGGCGCCTACTTTGCTTACCATGGCACATATCCAGTCATCGGGATTTGGGGCAGGTCGGCGTTCCCGGCTATACTCGATATAAACCTTGATAGAAGTCCCATTGGGACCGCTGAAGTCGATTGTAGGATAGTGTCTCTCCACAAAATCAATCGCATCGTCGTCAGATTGGAAC
This sequence comes from Monosporascus ibericus, assembly GCA_004154915.1. Classification (NCBI taxonomy): domain Eukaryota; kingdom Fungi; phylum Ascomycota; class Sordariomycetes; order Xylariales; genus Monosporascus; species Monosporascus ibericus. The sequence continues at coordinate 94,308 of QJNU01000154.1, read as the reverse complement.
TCAGCGAAAGCATAACACCGGCGAGATCCTTCGCGGCACTTAGTACACCTCCCTCGGATTGAAAACACAGCACCTACCATTCCGGTCGTCTGACTTAATGCGAACCTCGATGAGGGCAGCGGCACCTTTATCTCGCAGGCTCTGGTCGATCTGTACAAAGTGTGAGTCCCTACACCGGCTACCATATTATCGAGGAAATCCCAAGCCAACTGACTTCTTGCGTGCTCATCGTCTCGGGTATATCGGCCAACTTGATAGTATGATAAGGCCGTCCTGGCCCCGCGCGATGCCCGCAATCGCGGTAGTAACCGTCGTCGCCCGAGTCGTAGGGTGATACATCAGCTGAGTGTCCATGGCGTGGACTGCGGTTATAACGGTCTCGCGGATCGTCATAATCTCGATAGCGACGATCTCGACCACGGCCCGGCGAGTCTCTTTGGCGATAACGCGAATCATCACGGGCCCCATCGGCATAGTAGTAGTCACGTTCACGCCCGCTTCGCTCTCCACCCGTACTCATTGGGCGAGCAGAGTAGCCCTGTCGAGAGCTAGGAGAGTTCTCACGTCGACTTCGGCCATCTGGAGATTGGCGACGGCGGTACGGATCCTCCCCTCCGGCGCGCGGTCCCCTTGGTGGCGTTCTCCTAGGTGACCTAGAAGAGTCTTTTCTCGAGGAAAGGTCAGCGCGCGCTCGGAATACATCTTGACGAAAAGTGCTCCTCCAGGCTATTAAATTTTACCATGCCGCGAACGAGATTGAGGATCCCTCGAAGACAGTGATCTGCGCCTGCTATAGTCGCGCTCGTCCCGGGATCGGTGATCGTAGTCGTCGTACATCTCGTCACTGTCCCAAATATAGCTCTCTACCTTGAGTGCAATACGGATAACGATATTGGAGAGAGCAGAGATGATAGCTACGGTGGGCTAGCGATGATATCTGGTTTGCTGCGGCTAGGTTGATAACATTTAGACGCAATGACGATGCGATGCATTGATAGACGATGCTAATGGAGTACAGAGTAGGTAGTCTTGCGTGTGGAGGTGAGGTAGGAGGGTTGAAGGGCAAACGTCGGGTAATTCGGCTCGTTGCACTAAGCCGGGCTCATACTAGTGCTAACGCTGATTAGTCATTATCTCTCCTAATCGAAAAGTGGGTTTAGATATCGGATCTTACTCCCTCTGCAAGTCATCGACTAAAAGATGCTCAGCTAAAGAATGAGTTTTTGAATGCAGCTGACATTCATCTCGTATATAAAAGCCAAGAATATGGATCCTCAAATCAGTGAACTGCAGGAGGATGGGTGTTATGTTGCCCTGGCCCATGACCATCTTAATGTGCAATCAATTATGGACCGTGTCCGTAGTCCCCAGGCTGGTGCGATAGTATTGTTTGCTGGTGAGCCCATTTCATTCTATAGGTTATTGGTTACCCATCTATATCTCTGTGTCTCTAATGCTCCACAGGTACTACTCGAGATAGCTTCGGAGGGAAGCCGGTCAAGGAACTGCAGTATTCAGCATACGGCCAACTCGCTTTGCGGACGATGCTGTCCATTTGCAAGGTCATTAAGGAAAAGCATTCTCTCAAAGCGATAGCCATGGTTCATAGGCTTGGTACCGTGCCTATCGGTGAAGAAAGTATTCTAATTGCAGTATCCTCGCCCCATAGGCAAGCGGCCTGGAGAGCCGGTGAAGACGCCCTTGAGGAATGCAAAGCCCGGGTCGAAGTCTGGAAGAGGGAGGAGTTCGAAGGCGAAGAAGGTGTCTGGAGGGCAAATCGGGATGGGATAATGGGCCAGAAGATCACCTAAACCGTTCCAACCCCGGCTGAATATACGAGATACCATTATATCAAAACAAAAAGTACACAGCCACCAACCCGGATTCAGCTATTATTCGATGCGGCTTGTCCGGAGTTATCTCACAAGCCTCATGGGTGCAATATGGGCGCCTCATCAGTTTCGGTCAGTGCTTGCCTGCACTCTCACCTTTTACTTTTACTGTATGGTTCTCAAGTTGAGCCGTGGGTGGATCCAGGGGCAGCAAACTTGCTTCACGGACGAAAGTGTCTCAAGTGCCTGTGTGGCCTCAGTGGAATAAATTCCATCAAGCACAGACTCATGCGTTCTTAGGGGTACTCAATGGCCGTATGAAATATGCAGAACAAGCGGGCGCATGGATGCACCCACACGAGGACGACCAATGTCGATATCATCCAAAGGAATCCGAGAGGAGAGGTAGTCAACACTTGGTCCATGATAACTAGAACAAGGTGTATGGTAGAAACCTGACATGTCCTGATGCCTGCCCTTCCATAGTTGTCGGGTTTCTGTGATTTCTCTCAGTATAGGTATAGCTACACACACACTCATGGATCAATTGAATCCGTGCGCCCACCCATTTCCCACCGAAACATACCATTTTACCGCCACTATAATGTTATTAAGAAAATGAAAATAAATTAAGAAAAAAAAATCATAATTATACGCAGCTTTACTTAAAATTGTTATGTTTTATGCTAAGTTATTAATTTAAATAAAACGTCGGGAATTAAAGCTATCTAAACCTTAATATAACTATTATTTCATAGAGTTTTAAATTTTTACTACGGAAAAATACTCGTACTACTTAATAGTCAATTTACTATTCGCGAGGAGCGATTTTTGAAGAAGAGTAATAGGCTAGTATATAAAGTATATATCGTAAATTATATAAACATGAAGCTCTTAGATTTTTTCATTTTTATGTAAATTGTTATAATAAATTAAAAACTGTATGTTTTGGTCAGAAATAGGTAAGTGCACGGATACATTTGGACCGTTAGTGGTGTGTGTACCGATTCACTATTAGAGTGTATGATTACGATATGGCCTGGGAGGTTCTCGGTACCTGCAAGGCTACTGACAGCCTGGTAGGTCTATCGGTCCAGATTATTTGGCCATCTAGGACAATCGTGAAGGACTCCATTGGAACCTCCACACGTTGACGAGGTACCTGCTTATGGTCTCGTCTATAGTTTCGCAGCTTCCTCAAATTAGATATCATGGGGAAGGCTCACAGCCCGTGTCATCTCTTACATGAAGCCTCACATGCACTCGTGCTTGTCTTTATCTATTTGCAAGCTCCATTCACAGTCCGCCTTGCACACTGCCGAGTAAGTTGGAAAAAACGAAAATCAAATCTATCTCTCAGGCTTCTGAAAGTTCATTAATTTCTCGGGTTGGTTTCGTTCCAGCAAGTTTTGTACCTATCGTATTCTTTGGATTACTCGCTATCAGACAGAGAAAGTAACTTTGGGCTTGCCCCATATGTTACACATCATCCTGGGTGTTATACAATGGAGTCTAGTTTTAGTTCAGATCATATCAAGCCCTCGAGAGAGAGTTCCGGTGACTGTGTTCTGAAAATGCTGTAGGAATTCAGGAAACAGCACAAGCCCGACCGAAATATTCCACTAGAGGAACTCGATGCCGTGGAAGCAACTCTCGAGACCGGCGACGCCAAGAAGGGCAGCGAGGTAGAGGTGAAGTTGGTGGGGACTAACTGCCCCGGCCCCGAGGAAGACGCGGTCTCCAAGAGCCGTGAAGCAGATACGGTGGTGTTCTGATGCATATGCATGCAGATAAATTATCTGATGCAAATTGGGGGTTCAATTAAGTGTGGATTCTGGGTCTCTGGTGATGCTTGTTCCGCTTGACCTTCCAAGGTATTTCTGCCCCTTTTTGGGCTCTTCAAGGTTCCTCACAGCAGTCCCACTTCATGGGGAGACGGTTAACTTGCAGCTGGCCCCAGTTGTCAATTCTAGCGCGTCTGACAGTTGTCGTGAACTCCTCGCCGCTAGCTGAAATACGCTCTGAGCCCTTTTATCCCTGCCCCCTCATTTCCCCACACAACCTGAACCCAAATTACGCCCACATTTCTGACACAGCTTCGACATCCTGCCGGTAAAGCTGAACGACATCTCCCTTGTCTTAGGGGTCTTCGTCCTTTATCTCTAGTAGCTTCTTCTCTTTGAGCTTCGTAGAGATGTCTACTGAAGTTGTGAAGCTCTTAGCTACTTCGCTGAAGTTGGGATTTTCTTCTGACCGGCAGGATTGGTCATCCCACCATTGTATCCATGATGAAATCATGGCGTAATCTCTCGAGAGCGGAGTTATCGCCTCGGTTGGGTCAAACCACCGTTTCTCGAAGCATTCCACCTCTGGGACTCCAGCCTTCTCTGCCTCTGTAGCTGCATTTTGGCAGTCCTCAAGGCAAGCTTTCCAGAATGCATGAGTCCGAGTTAAATATTTTCTCTTTTTGGAAACATTTTGTGATTACTGATATCTTTGAGCCGTCTCTCACCGACAACGGGCATGCACCGATGCGTAACTATCCCTAGCAAGAATGTTGTGCCACTTGTTAAAGACGTTGTTCGGGTAGTACTTCATCTTCAACTCCTGGAGTCTCGGCAAGTTATTCCCAAACCTAACCCCGGGCTTGAGCGCATCTGGTTCGGCGCTCATGTGCACTCCAACCGACTCACCAGCCTCTCGAGGGCCATCCCGGAGCGCCCCGCACTCCGTGCGGATCTTGTCGCACAGGGAGCGATTGAAGGTGCGGACCTCGGCGTCGAGCTCTTGCCCCTCCCAAAACCACATGAAGACGGCGCGGTACCCACCGCGGCGGTTCGCGAAGGCCGTAGCCGACTGGGCCACGGCGCGCGCGGCGTTATCGGGAAAAACCTCAGTGATGCACGCCGACCGCGGGCACCCTCGCTTCTGCTCTGCAAATTCCCGGAACTCAGGCCCGATGCCTTCCAGTGCGTCGCCGCTGAGCGGCATCACGACGCTCGTGGCGTCGATGAGGTGGCGCCCGCCGTGGGCCGACATGGCGCCTGTCGACTCGCCCACGTCTATCTCGGTCGCCATGTTGACGAGCTGGCTGAGGTATAGCAGGGGCTCGAAGTAGGCCTCGCCGTCGGCGGCGGGGCCGTCGTAGTACACGAGAGCCAGCGCCACGGGGGCGATGAAGTCGGGAGGGACCCATCCCCAGCCCAGGGCCAGCTTGTGGGCCGGGCCGTCGCGGGCATGGAACTCGTTGGCAAAGGGCAGGGGGCGGCCATCTTGTCCGGGGGCCGGGCCAAACACGGCCCTGGGGGCGGCACCGGGACGTGAACTTTGTCGTGACGCCGAACTGGGCGCCAGCACCGCGGACGGCCCGGAACAGGTCCGGGTTCGAACTGTCCGAGGCCTCGACGATGGAGCCGTCGGCCAGCACCATCTCGACAGAGAGGAGATTGTCGATGGACAGCCGTGCTTACCCTCGAGGGAGCCTGTGCCACCGCCGAGGATGAGCCCGCCTAGGCCCGTGTGGTTGACGACGCCGCCCGTCGCGGCCAGCCCGTGCTCGGCGAGGGCGCCGTAGATGTCGCGCCACAGGCAGCCGCCGCCGAAGGTGACGGTGCGCGCGTCCGGATCGACGCGGACGCTGCGCATGAGGGAGAGGTCTATGACCAGGCCGGTGATGCACGAGACGCCTGACGGTGAGTGCCCGCCGCCGCAGATGGTCAGCTGTAGCTTGTTGTGCGTCGCGAACTGGACGGCGGTGGAGACTTCCTCGGCACTGGTGGCTTTTAAGACGACGGCCTGGGGTGGGTCCGAAGGTGAGCCCATCACGCATGGCCCCACGAGCGGAGAAAGGAAGGAACAGGGCATCCTACCGCCTCCTCGAAGCAGGTGTCACTCCGTCGCTTTAGGCTTTCCTCGTATCCTGCACCGCTGGAAGCGAGAACAGTTCCCGACTTGATCTCGGTATGAAGTGTGCCCAAACCCAGAGTCATGTTGACGAGCTGGTGTCCCTATGGGGAAGTGATTTGGGTTTGAACTTGTCAGACCTTTGGCGATGTCAAAAGTTCAAGGCCGGGCTCGTGTCAGCTATCGATCCTTGGAGGCTTTTAAAGGTCGAAATGTCGCACGAGGACGCATTTCCATTTTCTGCAGCACCAACCCCACTGGAATGAAAGTTCCACGGATACTTCGGGTCCACATTGGAAATCAATTGGAATCTGCACCGACTCGCAATCTTTACAGGCAGCCCCATTGAGAAAGCCCCGGCCTGCTAGAAGTCGTCGAAGCCCTGTCGGAAACATTTGAGGTGCGAATTTGTGGAATTGGTCAGCTGTGCCCCAAATCTCGGGACGCCTCAAAACTTAAGTGCACGTCGAGCGAGCTGAGCTGCAGCACCTGGATTCTCGTAATCAAGGCCTTTCCTCTCTTTGCCTTGGTAGTGTAGCCTATCAAATTGAAATCACCAATTTGACCTTCGACGATGCATGCTCCCCGAAACAACCTGCCAATTGTATTGGCCGGGCGTGCCCCTCGCTTGGGTCCGGGTGTCAGCGTGGCTTCCAGGAGAGTGGCCCGTCACACTCCCCTCCCGGGCGTGCGGGGCTGACAACGACTCCGAAAACTCCAGTCCCCCGCGCACGATGACGATAGAGTTACCATTTGCGAACACGACGTCGCGGCTCGCTCTCCGTGGCGTAGTTGCGCTAGTAGAAGTCGACGTGTTCCCAACCAGGGCGCACACCAGCTCCCCGCCGGCGGCACGCCACTCGGCAAGGGCGAAAAAGTGCCGCCTGAGGTCGGATCCTGGAGATGTGGAGGGAGACCTCGCCCAGCGACTTGCGGTCGGGGTAGAATTAGCAAACGCAGAGGCGGCCGATAGGCTAGCCTCACCTGGCCGGGAAATACTCGGAAGAGGAGGAGGAGGTGGTGGTGGTGGGGTTTGCGATTGCAGTTTTGCAGTGCATACCCAGAAATTGACATCTAGAAAAAACATCGTGGTCGGACCTGAGAGGCCCAGCAACATTTTGACTCCGGGACCGATTTCTTCGAAATGAGGTTCGACAGCAGGGGCTGCCCGCCCCGTAGTCGACAAGGGATCAAACGCCGCCGCGGGCCACCTGTATAGGCGCGTGTGCTCGATGGGTGCGATCTGATGAAAATGCTCGATTACAAATTCATGTCCGACTAAGAAGGACGACGCTCCTCGGAAGTCAGGTGGCGAGGTGGTAGGCTCAAAAGGATCAGGTTCGGAAGCGTAGGCATTTGTGCCTGATTCTTTGTCTCTTTGTCCACCCGTTCCGCGGTCCAGGTAAATACCAGTGGGTGTGAGAGACGAGAAGTCGGTCCAGGTATAAACATGAGCAAACCCACCCGTCACTATCACAAACCATTCGTCGTGGCTTGGGTGCTGGAATGTAGATCGAAAAGCTGGATTCGGGCTCGGTAAGGGTTCAATAGCCTTCGCTTCCGAGTCAGACGAAGAGCGGCCTTTGGCAAGTGAGGCGAGAGGAGGAGAGAGGGATGGGGGAAGTTCCGACCGTTCCCCCTCGCCGTCAGCACAAGCAATAATTTCCCCTGGTCCTCCTACTCTGCCGAGCGGGGTTCCGCTCGGGAATTCCCACAATTCCGTTATATGGCGGCTGCAAATCAACATTCTGCTCGCCGAGGTGTTGACAGGAATGGTGGAGACGGCGCCTGGAAAGCGGCGATCCATGACAACACGTGCTGCCGAGATGGGCCGCGCGGGATCCAGCCTTGCCAATGTCGTCGGCGAGATCTCGGCCCCGATGATGCGACCAGAGTCGTCTGCGGATACGACGAGGTTTTCCAATTCGCAAAGATGAACGCTTACGACAGAGACCCCCTTCGAATGCCTAAAGAGCACCCCCGCTTCTTTGGGCGGACTGGTGGAAAACAGAACGACGTCGCCGTTGCTTCTGCCTGCCACAATGAAGAGTCCAGACATCGAAGGCACCAGTGGACTCGTGATTTCGGGGTCATACTGGCCACCGAGTGCGCCAATTGTGGCCACGGAGCTCGCGCAAACCACAGAGGGAGCGTTGGAGGAGCTGTCAATCGTGTCCACGAGCTCGTTAATTCTCTTGCGAACAAGCCCGGCCGGAGCCCACACGCGCGCCTGCTCCTCGACAAGATCGACAAATCGACGGCCATCGTGACTAAAGGCAACTGCTTGAATGGGATCTCCTTCGGGATCGACCGCACTGTAGACTGGAGCAAGCGTGATGCGCCCGTAGCCGTCGTGGTCGAAGTCAAACACATCCAGGCTTCCTCTACTCCCTCCAACGATGAGACTCTGCCCGTCCGACGAGCACTTCAAACAATTCGCTGCACTCCGTCGTCGAAATTGCATTTCCATATCTTGATAGTTATGGACAGAGAAGTTGCCATCTTGGTACGAAGCAACCAGTACCGGGATTTCGGGGTTGGGGTTGAACGCAATGTCCCGGATTCCGTTGAGTTCGATACCTGGTCGACAATGCCCCAACAACCGAAGATCAAGGGCGCTCCAAAGAACAATTGGATACGTTCTATATCCAACTGCAAGCAGTATTTCATCACCACGGTCTAGAAGAGCTGCGTGACTCGGCGGCTGCACAGGAATGATGGTACCGCCGTTCTCGGAAGGCTGGTCAATATCTGGAGTGCCGGCATCGTCGAGCCAGGATATTATCTCACTGTGCCCTGAGTCCAGATCCCTGATCAAATAAATTAGCATCCCAATGGCTCTCAATTTTAATATTGAACAGGAGAGGTGAGCCGACAAGTCGCTGGCCTAAGTGGCAAAGAATAGGAGCTTACCATTTGATGAGCTCGCTAGACTGAAGAACGCAAAGAAGCTCATCGGAGCCTATGAATGTAACAGCTAGTGACGGCGCGTGAATGTCAAACGTGTGAAGGCGTTCTCCTGCTCGAGTCTCCCACACAACAACCGATTTCGTGCCGCATGACACGATGTACATGTCATCCTGGCTGAACTCAAGAAGCCTGACACGCTCTGGATGTACTAGTCTATGTACTATTTGCACCGAACTAGAGTCATACATGCAGATATGGCCTGTCGACAGGCCAACAGCGAAAAGTCTGACGCCATGGCTGACTGCTGCCGTCTGTCCTTTCTGGAAGGTGATCCGGACCAAGCAATCATCCCAGGCGCCGGTTGGCAAGCCATGGACGCCTAGGACAGGCGTCGGCCGACCGGGAACATTGAATGTCTTGGATATCATGGATTCTGTCGGACAGAGGGGTGGAATTAGGCAGTGGATTGACGATGGGCAGACCAGGAGTTGTGTACGGAACTTAGCCGCAACCCTGATGAGGTCCACGACCCATTTGTCAATGAATTGGAAATCTGGGGCCGTCGGCGGGAGATACTTCGATCTTCCCAGGTACTCTCGCAAATTGATGGCGGCTCTTGTGATGTCGGCGAGGTCATTGCTCTTCGCGATGTGTTCGATCCAGAACAGAACGCAGTCTGACTTGAAGAAATTGACTAGAGATTTGAACAACCCGTCGTCCTCGGCGGTAGCTCGACAGACATGCCATGAGAAATGGGAAGCTGCGTATTCCAGCAGAGATAAGTCGCTGGCTATACGCACGACAGGCGATCGTCCTGCAAATCCCCTACTGTGCGTCGCTGGACCAGACGTAGCCGTCCCATCTCTGTGTTTGAGGACGTCGCCAGACAGGTAATCTAGAAGAAGCTGGGCCAGTTTAGTGTGACCCATCTTCTTCACGATACCTAGGACAGAATCGAGCTCTTCAGAGATTAGGAACTCCCGGACAGTTTCGTGGATGAGGTGGACTCTGTCGTCCTGGTCGACGAAGACGAGCTGGCCGCAAACATCTGGTGCGGCCTTGGCCGCGTTCTGAAGTGTCAGTTTCGTATCGAGCTTGACGGCACAGCGCAGCTCGTTCACCGACAATGGGTGGGTTGCCAAAACCACCCAGGAAAGTATCGATCGCGCAAGGGTCATCTTCCCTGGGTCGACTTCGATCGACTGCAGCATACGCACGTACAGCTCGAAGAGATCTGGCGGGATACCACTGAGGATGCTATCCATCGCCTCTTCGGTCCAAGCATTCTCAAACTCTTGGAGGACGAGACGCGTCCAAAGGAAGGACCCGTTCGCCTTGGCCAAGATCCTTTCGCAAATATTATCGCAGTCCTCGTCGCTCTCCAGCTTCCCCATATCTCTCAACTGGGAAGACAAAAAAAGTCGCATGTCCTCGACTGTGTCTGAGTTGACAAGGGTCTGGACATGAGCTCGCGAGGCGAGAGGCGCAAGGCCTCGTCTGATGGTGTCGAAGTCACGACTTGTTGCAAAAAGCCTGACATTGCTCGGGATGGTGGCTAGAAATCGTTTGCTGAAGAGGCCTTGAAAGTTGATGCATTCGTCAACGCCGTCAACTACCCAGAAATGCTGGAGTGCTGACTTTATTCCGAAGATGCGGTCAACAAACAACTTCCTCCACATGTTGATTTCGTCATTGTCATCCAATACGAAATCATCCTCCTCCAGCTCCAGTACCTTTTGGGCTATGGCACTGTCTTGAGTTGCCATTTGAAATGCTAGTGACCGAAAGCATTCACCCAACATCGACCTGCCTGCTCTTGCGTGCTTGTAAAAGAAGAAGCTACAGGGCTGGTGCGCAGCTTGTAGATATTCAACTACCTGGCTGGAAAGAACCGACTTCCCAACGGCAGGTCTTCCCGTCAGCCAGAAAATGGGAGGCCCACTACAGTGTTGCCAAGCACCAAAATGGGCACTTTCAGTAAGCCAAAGACAGGATCCAGGCTGTCTGAGCACTTGATGCGTCATCAGGTCAAGCTTATGCGAGTCATCAACCCCAAGAAACGATCCCAGGCGGGCTTTCATGTCAGTCGACGGCTCTTGTTCATCGACCGCCTCGGATGCAAATGCCCACTTCGCCATCCCGGCACTCGAAGAATCGATCCCGGACAGCCCGGCTTGCCTAATGAAGTCGATGGCAGTAACCAATGCGTTTCGAAGCATCCGGTAGTTAGGATCTGCCGTATTTTCGAACTTGCAAACTTGACGATGATCTGCATGCATGGGAGAAATCTCCTCGTTCGCATATCCTAGAACTGCCGAGTGCTGATCGACCACCACGATTCTCTTCACTCCCGGCGCTTTCATTGGCAGGGTTTCGAAGAAGGACCAGATGCGAAGAGCCGGCGCAAAGTGTCGAAAGGCGTCATTAATGGCGGTCAGCGACATCGAATTTGGGACAAGGTCCGCCACGAAAGGCTTGCGTCCCCACGCAACGGTCAGCATAGTATCGAGGATGGCGGCCATGTTGGATCCTCTATGCGGGGTGCCGAGGAAGAACATGGAATGGATGCGTCTTGAAAGGTTCTCGCACGTAGGGTCTTCGCAGGAGAGGATGTAAGCCTTCTTGGCCACGCAGCCCCCCCATGCTGTGGCAAACGAATATGATGCGCGTGTCGCCGCGACGAATACTCGGGTGGTTCTTGAGGGCGCCGATGAGCGACTGTGCAAAATCGTGAATGTTCAGCACGCTCTGCTGCCGCTCGCCCCAGTCGGACTTGTAGCCGAAGGTGTTAATTCGTACGTCGTGAAAATCCGGGTCCGTTGGCAGCCACGACAGCGGCCAGAAATGGCTTGTATCTGGTGAGTAGGACCACGTCTTGCGACTCCCTCCGCCAAGGCCGTGGACGAAGACGAGGTCGGCGACGGCATCTTTCGCTGGCTCGTGAATTGTCGTCAACCCCAGGGGACCCTTGCCGCCCTCGGAAGCACCCGGGGATACCGAGCTCCTTCTCTTGCGACTTGAGGTTCCGGTCGATAACCTGGATAGAAATCCGCCGACCGCTGGGCTTGAATCCTGTCAAGTAAGAAGACGGCATCAGCACTCATTTTATCATTGGGATATGAGAATGATTGGAAATAGTCCCGTCCTTACGAGTTTGCGGAGCTGAGGTGACGCCATGATGAGCGCCTGGAGTCGGCAGACCAAGCCATATATACCACATTAAGGTGCTTCCTGGCCGTCAATACCGTTCGACATGAATAAGTGTCCGGCCAAGCGTCGTTCATGTGAGGCAATCGGTGGGATCCGTTGCTGGGAGGCGCATGCGGATTGTTGGTTGATGAGGCACTGTGTGGGTGCTCCGCGCTAAATCTACCCCGCTTTCTGCGGGCGGACCCGACCAAACAACGACCTGCACAGAGGGCTTCAAGGTTGCATCGCCCCGAACGTTGTTTGTACCTACGACGGAGAAGCTAGGCTGAGAGTCTTAAATTCCCCCAAAAAAATATATATACCGAATCTTTGTCTCTTTAAAGTTTACATCAGTTACACCTGTGGATGGCCCTTAAAACATCAGCCAGGCGGCCCCGAACTTGAGAGGGATGAGTTCGTTGGGGCAGTATCTACGTCCCGTAAATAGATCAGTCTCGTTTTTGCACTATTGCACTGTACGCTAGAGTGAAAATAGCGGCCTGCATCCACTGCGGGCGCTTAGTTGGGCGCATCGGATGGCGCTAGATCGGATGAGATTGTGTTAATATGTTTTGACTGCAGGTCCCAGGGGTATATTCAGTTAGTTACCTCCACCGCCCTGCAAGATTCCCTAAATAGCCAGTATGTATATCCCCGTATATTTTGTATGCAAAGATGCCTTCATCAATTCATTTGCCGTTCCTGTCAGATATAGGGGACATCAGTTGTGTTGTTATATTAGACTAGTTGCATATGCTGTCGTACGCGTACAACTTTAGGTAGCTTAGCTCCGGAACATGTATGGGCCGATCAGTAGGTAACCTTTCCGTATATAAGGTGCGCTACGCACCCCCAGCTAGCTGACAGTTCCCAATAACTCTTAGAGCAGCGCTTCATCCTATTCTATTACGAGAGAGCCAGCGTTATTTCTTAACGTATTCAATCCATCCTTTCATATTTATTAATAAAACGTATATATTGTTTAACTACGTAAATCTCGTTAGTTATCATAATATAGTAAGATGGCGCAGTTTACGATAATTGGTATCGTTAATACTGGTCGCCTTGGTGTTATTTCAGATATAAATTGTATGAGGAGATACATCCTAGCCGTATTTGAAAAATAATGAGCGGGTGGAGGAAATTAACTAAATATACCCCTGGGACCTGTACTCCGTAATTGCTTCCATGGCGGCTACGAGATGTACAGGTACTTTGCATGTATAACATAGGTAGACTTCGGATGGAAGATTTTTGAGTCTTGGAACCCGACCCAGGCATTTCTAGGAGGGAAAGTGGGTAACTAAATGTCCGAAGGTGAAGAAACTGGTTTTTTTTGAAGCAGATGTATGGGAGAAGCTTGTATACCAAATATTTTTTTGGCTTTACGGGTTGTAGTTGTTACGTCGCAGCCGTAGGAAGGTTGGGGTCAATTAAGTCCGGGACGCCCTTATGGCTGCGACGTAACAACTATAACCCGTACGGCCAAAAGAATAGCTGTACGGGCTTTTCCCATACTAAATTACTGTTAAAAGGTCCATGGCGAAATGATGCACGCGGTGGTTACGTTGTCGCAGCTATAAGGGCATCCCGGTTAAAAGGTATGTATAAAAGGAGAATTTTGATTTAGATCTTAAATATTTCCGCTAAAATAACGCCGATTAGGAAGTTATATGTACCGTTAGAAAGTTTTCTTAAAGTTGTATATACTTATAATTATTATTATTTTATAATTAATTTTAATTGCTGTTATATTCGACAGTTTTTAAGAAAGGTTTTTAAAATTTTATATAGGGATGTATAAAACGAAGCTAAAAAATTACAAATCGCTCTTAGGCCATGTTTTAAATGTTTTGTTATTTTTTATGGGTATTTGTAGGTCAGTACCTAAAGCTACTGATCTTGCAAAGCCTTAGCCACAGCTGCGCCGCAGGCGCAGCCACCTTCAAAACAAAGGGCCTGATTTTAGTGAGGTAAGGAGGCCTGAGCTACTGAGGTAAGAATGTAGCTGCGAGTCCTGTCAGATATAGGGGACATCAGTTGTGTTGTTGTATTCGGTCAGTTGCAGGTGCTGTTGCACTCATACAACTTTAAGTAGCTTAGCTACGGAACATGTATGGGCCGATCAGTTGGTGACCTTTCCGTATATGGGGTGCGCTAAGCACCCCCCAGCTAGCCGACAAGTCCCGCCACTTTAAGCGGCCATGACACTCTGGGCAGAGGTTTCCCACAAGTACCGTGTACCTGCAGAGCACCAAGCGCCAGGGTGCCACCACCCCACCTCCACAATAATTAATCCGCTCCGTGGCATCCCGTAATCCTCGCCTGCTCAGGCTCCTCATTAAGCGGGGCAATGCCAGAACCAATCAAATCACGAGACAACGGGGTCACTTTGTAGGAAGTCTTTTTTTTCTTCTTTTTCTCGCAGTTAACCTTTCCTTAAGAGAGGCGTTGCTGACCCCGTCCCGGCCATCGACCTTTCCCACCGAGCCAGTCGGGCAATCTGAAGTACCAGAATAATGCTTTCTGCTACTTCCGGGACTCTGCGCATCGGCGCCGGGCGAATTGTCCCACGAGCGGCGCCTAGGGTCGCCGCTGTAGCTTCGAGCGCGAGGCGGGATTTCCTTAGCCGACATCGCAACTTTCACAACGTTAACAACGCCCGAAGCCTCTCAACTACACAACGCCCTGGTTACGTTGCGACAACGAATCCGAACCCTCCTTTTGGCAAAAGGAATACCTCCAACGATACTCCCTCTCGCGTTGCCCTAATCGGAGGTCGAGGATATACAGGTCAAGCCTTGGTTGAGCTTTTCGATAAGCACCCCTACATGGACCTCCGCCATGTGCTTTCACGAGAGCTTGTTGGACAAGAGCTCAAGGGCTATAATAAGCGCAAGATAATATACGAGAACTTGAGTGCTGAGGAGTGTGCTCAGCTAGACGTTGACGCCTATGTCCTCGCTTTGCCCAACGGAGTCTCTCAGCCATATGTCGATGCTATCGACCAGGCAGAGAAGGGCAAGGACAAGAAGAGCCTTATTGTTGATCTCTCTGCCGACTATCGATTCGATGATTCATGGAGTAAGTTATTGTTGCTCCACTTGATAATAATATTACTGTATTTACTAATGGTAATTCAAGCTTATTCTCTTCCCGAGCTCACTGGGCGCTCCAAGATTGCTCAGTCCACTCGCATCAGCAACCCGGGTTGCTTCGCAACTGGAGCCCAGCTAGCCATCTCTCCTCTGGTTCAATATCTGGGAGGCCAACCGGTTATTTTCGCCTGCTCGGGGTACTCGGGCGCAGGAAAAAAAAAGTCCATAAAGAACGATGTCCCTTATTTGACCGGAGGCATACTCCCATGTACGATATCCCAGTCCCTGAACCTTACGAATCTCGGCGCTGATCCGTACCACAGATTCGCTTACGGGTCATATACACGAGCGAGAAATAAGTCGTTATACTGCCGACGTGGCGTTTATTCCTCACGGTTGGGACCAAATTGAGGCAAGCTTAATCAGAGGTTGGCTAATATAAGGTAACAGTTACCAGTTGGTTCCGTGGGATCCACCTTACTATCAACATTCCGCTGAACAAGAGTATGAACTCGCGGGATATTCGAAATATCTACCAGGATCGATATGCGGGCGAGAAACTAATCAAGGTTTTGGGTGAGGCGCCATATGTCAAATCGATACAAGGCAAGCATTTTGTCGAGACCGGTGGCTTTACTGTTGATCAGACCGGCAAGAGGGTTGTCGTGTAAGTACTTACCCAACAACCTCTCGAGAGCTGTTCGGCCCATACTAACAAGGCAAAGTTGCGCCACGATAGACAATCTCAACAAGGGAGCCAGTACTCAGTGTCTACGTAAGTTAACTCTTATCCAAGACGTATACTGGATTGCTGACGACCTTTACCAGAGAACATGAATCTTGCGCTTGGTTACGCAGAATATGAGGGCATTCCTGTCATGTAGAAGTGTCAGCTAGATAGATGATTTCATTTGGATGGCAGTTGGCTAGGATCTCAAAAATTTCATCATGCAATCTATCCGTGGGTCATTAAAGACTGCGATTTATTATACGTACCTGCCTCACGGTCCACCTTCTGCCAGGATTTTCTTTTTGTGTCCTCGTCCTTGGCTTCCTTGTCGTGCCTTTGCAGTTATGTCATACACTTTCGAGAATGGAGGGGATACAGGTCCCCTAAATAGGGGCGGACTGCGTAAAGACCTTGGGCGAAAAGCAGTCAGACATTTACCAACAAGCCTGCTCGTAGCTGGTGTATAGCTGTGTCCTTTAGCCACGATAATGTCTTTCATTAGAATGATACTGCTAAATGTTTCTGGATGCACGTTAGTAAAGTTAACGGATAATGTATGGTCGAAAAAAAGCTATAATAATCATATGTGACGGCTAAAGGCTTTAACCAACTATTAAACCTAATTGTACGGTTCATATTAACAGTAGTAGTCCACTTTTCTTCTATATTTCATCCGTGCGTTTAGAGCTGTTAGTGCTCAAGCGTGCATCACATTCAATTTTCTAACTCTTGGCGCTCTTGGCGACTTTGCCACTAGCTAAGCTAAAAATACTAAGGCTAAAATCTCGCGATCGCTGGCAACCACCAGCAATTAACGAAAATAAAAGTCCCTATTATATTACAGCAGCTAATTAGGGTTTTTAATAATATGGCTTAATATATTTAACAGCTTAAATCACTTACCCCCTTAAACCTCGTATAATTATAACGGAACAAAAGGAAAAAACTTATTAATATCTAAGCTTTTTTAGTAATAAACCTTATTAACGGAAAGGCTATTAACCGACTTTAACCCGATATTACGACTTTAGCTATTACCTTCCGATTCGACGAAATAAAACGATAAGTTTAGGTTAAAAAATAAGTTATTAAAAACTTAACTAAATACCTGAATTCGTTCGTTAAAGATTATAAAGGTAATTATTAAACGGATTATAAGGTAAAAGTAAAATTTTTTATCGAAATGTTTATTAGTTATTTTAATACGGCGGTTTTCTCGATTTTTAACGGAACGTTTTACGCTCTTATACGGTTATTAAGTTCGTAATTAATTAATTCGAAAACGAAAAATAAGGAAATTTCCTAAATTAATATAACGTACTACACAATTGAACGGACCAAATAATTAAGCGGATCAATTTTGCGAACA
Source organism: Monosporascus ibericus (assembly GCA_004154915.1). Classification (NCBI taxonomy): domain Eukaryota; kingdom Fungi; phylum Ascomycota; class Sordariomycetes; order Xylariales; genus Monosporascus; species Monosporascus ibericus. The sequence goes on along the minus strand of QJNU01000154.1, from coordinate 77,277 downwards.
TCCTAACTACCCAACTTCAATTGCCCATTCCTTAACATTAATAATATAAAACGATTTATTAAAGAAGCGAAAATAAACCTAGCTATTTAGGTTAAGAAACGAAACCCGAAACTTAGTTATGCGATATTTAGTTTTATATATAAAGTTGCCAAAACGACCTTAAAGGCCCGATATAACGGTCGACGCACCCGAACCGATATTATTTATTTTAGGCAAATATTAACGCCGACCGAAAAGAAATTTATTATCGAAAAAGTCCTTAACCTAAATACGCAAACGTTTCTTATCCGGCTTCAACACATTAAAAATATAGCGAATTTATTACTGGCTTAACGGGTTACGACGCGCGTCGGAATTAATTAGGCGTCGAACTTTATTAAATGGTAAAAAAAACTTAAAACGCGTTTAAATCGAAAAATCGATTATTAACGGATACGATGCGAAGATTTAGAGGTATTTCGCAAATGGTTCGAACTTGTTCGGGTTATAATTGTAAAATACGGTATCGTAGAAAAGGATATTTATAACTTCAACGAAACGGGCTTCTTAATAAAGGTTTTTAATGGTATCCGGTATAATAATTATAAATACTAAAAAACATAAAAAACTTAAACAGGCGTAATAAGGAAATCGGGAATAGATTATAATTATTTAAGCTATTAATTCGTAAAATTAAGTTTTACCGTTATTTATCATATTGGTGGGGAAAACCTATTTTAATTTTTAATATCGCGATAACCTATTACTAGCTGATTAAAAGGTTGGTATAAGCCATAATAACTGGATAACGAACGAATTAAATTTAAAATGGATTTAATATTTTAACAAATATACACGAACGCGTACGAAAAAAACCAAACGTTTCCTTATCCTTGACGGCTACAAAAGTTATCATTCGATCGAATTCGAAAAATACTGCGTAAATTACGGTATTATTACACTTTATATACCCGCGTATTTTTTTTATCAGTTTTAACTTTTCGATATATCCTACTTTTCCGTTTTAAAGCGCGTTTATTCGTTTTATATCGAAGGTTTAATGTGACGTTATTATACCCATATCGCGAAAAAAGATTTTCTTGCCGGTTTTTATAATGCGTTTAAAACTACCATAACGTCCGATAATATCAAATCAGGATTTGCTAAAGCTGGACTTATTCCATTCGATTTTAATAATGTTTTATCCGACTTAAAAATTTCTTCAGTTGTACCTATACCAACCGTTTCCCCGCTTACCTACGCCGGTTCTAATCTTTCGCCCCCTGCAAAAACCCTTATAAATATCCGTAAAATAATAAAATAAAGACGTTACTTACAGAGGAAGATTAAAAATCACCAGGGTAATTCGCCGACAAAAATCGTTAAATCGGTTAATCTGTTAACCAAAAGTTACCTGGTGCTTTGGCATAAAGTTGCTCTCCTGGAACAAGAGGTTACCTAATTACGCGAAACCAACCACGTCCTTAGCAAACGTCGCAGAATTAAAAACAAACGTTTTCAAAAAAGAAGAATACTTACTATACAAAAAGGACAAGTTTTTCTGGCTAAGAAGGAAAGGGGTGGTAAAAAAATACAGCCAACAACAACTGGAAAAGGTCGTCGCAAAAGGGTTAAAACCAAGGAACGGAAATATGGCGTTTGCGGCAAGCCCGGATATAATACGCGTACGTATAAAGAAATTATAAATACGTCTAACGAAAAAAAATCCGATTAATTTTAATCAATACGATATGTTGTTGTTAAATTATTTGAATTTATTGTTGCAAGGTGCCAAAGACCGGTCCGCTTAATTGTTTGGTCCGTTTAATTATATGATACGTTAATTAAATTAAGATATAACTTTAACCTAAATAGCGGTACAAAAAATTGCTAAAGCGATTATTAAAACCAGCTTTATCGCATCTTAATTTTTTAATAAAAAGGATAACAAAATCTTAATCCGTTTAAGCAAAAACTGGTGGGCGTATAAAAAGCAAGTCTTTACGTTAAGGATTATTATATATAAAGAATTCGAAAATTTAAGGTTATAATTACCGAACATCTCAAATATTACGGTTACGAATAACGTCTCACACCACCTCGCAAGCCAAACCACCTCGCGAGCCAATTTTGTTAACATATCAACTACCCAACTTTAATTGCTAATTTCTCAACACCAACAACATGAAGCGCCTTACAAAAGAAACTAGGATGAACTTAATTATCCAGGTTAAAAATCGAAACCCGAAACTTAGCTTTAAAAAGCTATATTCTATATATAACGTCCCCGAATTTACTTTAAAAGCCCGATATCACGGCAGACGCGCCCGAACCGATATTCTCCCCGATTTGCGAAAATTAACGCCGACCAAAAAAAAATCGATTATCGAAAAAATCCTTAACTTAAATACGCGAATATTTCCTGTCCGGCTTTAATACGTTAAAGATATGGTTAATATATTGCTTACTTAACGCGTTATAAATCGCGTCGGGGTTAATTAAACGTCGAGATTTGTTAAACGGCAAAAAAAGCTTCGGACGCGTTTAAATCGAAAAATAAATTATTAAAAGGTTTTATGCGAAAATCCAAAGGTATTCCGTAAATAATTTAATTTTATCCGGGTTATAATTATTAAATACGGTATCGCAAAAAAGGATATTTATAACTTCGACGAAACAAGGTTTTTAATAAGGTTTCTTATAATAACAGGTATAGTAATTATAAATGCTAAAAAACGTAAAAAACTTAAATAAGCGTAATAAGGTAATCGGGAATAGGTAATAATTATATAAGCTATTAATTCGTAAAATTAGGCTTTATTTTTATTTATTATTATAATAAAAAAAATTATTTTAATTCTTAATATCGAAAATATTTATTATTACCCGATTAAAAGTTTGATATAAGTTATAATAGTTAAATAATAAACGAATTAAGTTTAAAATAAATTTAGTATTTTAATAAACATACTTAAACGCGTACGAAAAAATTAAAACGTTTCTTTATTTTTAACGATTACGAAAGTTATTATTTAATGGAATTCGAAAAATATTATACGAATTACGATATTATTACGCTTTGTATATCCGTTTATTCTTTTTATCGGCTTTAACCTTTCGACGTATTTTATTTTTTTGTTTTAAAACGCGTTTATTTGCTATATATCGAAAATTTAATACGACGGTATTATACTTATATCGCAAAAAAAGATTTTTTCGCCGGATTTTACAACGCGTTTAAAGTTGTTATAACGTCCGATAACATTAAATCCGGATTCGTAAAAGCTAAACTTATTTTATTTAATCTTAATAACGTTTTTTTTAAACTCGAAATTCCTTTAATTATATCTACGCCGACCGTTTCCCCGTTTACCTGCGCCGGTTTTATTTTTTCCCCCCTTATAAAAACCCTTATAAATATCCGTAAAGTAATAAGGTAAAAACGTTACTTATAAAAAAGGATTAAAAATTATTAGGATAATTTGTTAATAAAAATAATTAAATTAGTTAATTTTTTAAACAAAAGTTACCTAATACTTTAACATAAAATTACTTTCCTCGAACAAAAAACCGCTTAATTACGCGAAATTAATTACGTCCTTAATAAACGCCAAAAAACCAAAAATAAACGTTTTTTAAAAAAAGGAATATTTATTATATAAAAAGGATAAACTTTTCTGGCCGCAAAGGAAGGGGGTGGTAAAAAAATGCAGTTAATAATGGCTAAAGGTAATCGTCGCAAAAGGGTTAAGACGAAAGAACGGAAGTATAGCGTTTACGGCAAGCCCGGACATAATGCGCGTACTTATAAAGAAGCTATAAATACGTTTAGCGAAAAAAAATCCGATTAATTGTAATTAATTTGATATGTTGTGGTTGGTTAATTTGAGTTTGTTGTTGTAAGGTGCCAGAAAACGGCTCGCGAGGTGGTTTGGCTCGCGAGGTGGTGTGGGACGTTATAAGTTAATTTATCAAATTAATTACTAAACAAATCCGGGATATATTTTTGGAACCGGACGTAAAATAACGCCTAAGTAAAATTACAAACGCCGATAATATTTAAGTACCGGAATAATAATATATTTACGCGATACCGAACGTACCGTATATTTTTCCAGATTATATTAACCCGGAACGCGTTATTAATACGTAAAACGTTATTTATAATAAGGTTTACGTATAAACTAAATATTGGCCTATTAATTACAAACCGTTAAAATACGGACCCGACCTTATAATTAACCGCAAAACCTAAATAATTTTTAACCTTTATTAAATTCTTTTAACTTTTTAATACTAACGGGTAATTTAAATTAATATCGAAAAAACCGGCAACCGAATTATATAATTTAAAATACTAAAAGTATTATATTACAGGACGGTATTAACGAGTTACGCGGTATAATAACTGCGAAAATACGTTAAATTAATACCCGGAAGGCGAATATAACCGGCCCCTTAAATACGTAAATTATTAAGGTCCTTTTTAAGTAGGATACGAGAATTATACGGCCGCCTTTAAATAAGTTAAGGGATAATTAATACGGTTAACGAAAAAAGAACTAAAAAACGTCCGGAAGGCGGAAGCTAAAAGATATAAGGAAAAAACATTATACTAAAATAAGGATAGGTTACGAAAAACGGGGAAGCGCCTTAACCCATAACAAAGGAACCTAATAAACCGCAATTAAATTAAGCAGCTAGCGGTAAAGAAAAAAGACCTATAACGAAACAACCTTTATAAGGTCCAGGCTTACGTATATACCTTTAAAAACGTACAATTCCGGATCAGTGCCGATTACGGCGTTAAAATTAATAGATATTAAAAATAACGGTAACGTTAAAATATTTATCGAAATAACAATAAAAAATCGCTTATCCCGCCTTAAAGTACGAAATACCGTAATAACTAATATTAATTAACGTAGCTTACGTTTACGCCTAACCATAAAAGCTAAATTAATAAATATTTAAATTACTTTTTCCGTATAATAACGGAAAATAAACGGGAATAAAAGCGCCGGCAGCGCCGTACGGATAAAGGCGAATTACCGAAATTACGTAACCTATACGTAACTTAATATAACATTCGTAATATTTTAATATCATATATTATTTTATTAAAGTTATGTTAAACTTAAAATATAAATATAATTTAAATTTAAAAACCTTAAATAAAGAAATTCCGAAAATATAACATTACTCGAGATTTAGCTTTTACGCATTAATAAATAAATAAATAAACGAAAAAGAAGGTCTCGGGTTATAACTTACCTTAAAAAAGAACGTTACTTAACGGTATAATAATAACGACTAGTTTACTTTTGAAACTTATTATAATTAAACGTTAATAAATATCTCATATTTAATACGTACCGAAAACTCCGAACGGACGTAACGGTTAATTACGTTATTAACTTAATACCGCCGGATAATTGCTTAATAAAAAGTAAATAAAATGTATAATATCCGTATTTTAAATTAAAGACCGAAAGAAAATAAGAGAAATAATATCGTATAATAACTTATTATTAACGGGATAATTTATATAAGCATACCCGGTAAGCTTACGTATAAAACGGGGTACGTATTAAACCTTATTTTTTTAATATCCTTTTTACGAAAACCTCCGTATATAACGACTTTAACTTTAAATTGGATTATTTTACGTTTTTAATAATTATCTTAGGTAAAAACAAAAAAAAGTAAAAATAATACCGATTACGGATATCGGAACCGAACCTAAATAAGTTTACGGATTTGATCGTAACGGGTATAACCTTTTTACCGGAAACGGGCCCAGTAACTTTACCCAAAAAGTTCGATTTCCGGATAAAAATTATTATTTTAGTTTTCCAGTTAACGATAAAAGTAATAGGTAAGCCGGTAATAAACCGAAAATTCTAGGCGTTATAATAAACGCAAATTATTAAAACGTTTACCATATTTATAAAAATTCGGAAAGTTATAAATAACGTACGAATTAAGGTAACCCGGACCGAAGCTTTACGGACGAACATCGGCAATTTTTATCGGTTATCCGTAAAGTCAAAAAAGATTATTAGCGGAACGGTACCAAAACGGCCTTTACGGATAACAAACTTTATAAAATTATTAGCTGGCATAAATTTAGGCTTAGGTTAAAATTCTTACCGTTATAGGTAAAAAATAAGATAATAAAAAATACGTTTAATAAGATTAAAGCTTTACGTACGGAAATCCTAAAACGATTTTTAGTAAACGACGACTTAAATTACAACTTTTTAAAAAATATAGATTAACGGAACGGTTAATTATTTTAAAATATTACAGTAATATTTAAGGACGCCGAAATTTATATTATAAGTGTATTAAATACCTTACCTAAAACAAACGGCGTTACGGTTAAGTTTTTAAAGGCTAGCTGGAGATCAGTTAAATGATACGTTAAGGACGTTTTTGAAAATACGTTACGATTTGCATACTTCTCGACCGCCTGGCGGAACGCCGAAGTATCGATAATACCTAAGGTAAGGAAAAGGAATAAGGAGTCGCCGAAGTCTTGGCCGCCCATAACCTTATTTTCCTGCTTAAGTAAAAGGTTAAAAAGGGTAATAACAAAGCGGTTAACGTAAATTACTTTAATAAATAATATCATTAACCCATAATATAATAAGGAGTTATTTAAACAATCAACAATAAATTTAGTAACGTCTTTCGTATACGATTCGAAACAAACATTCGTAACTAAACGAAAAATCTTTATAGTTACGATGGACGTATAAGGAACGTTCGATACCCTATTACGAAAACGCTTACTGGAAAAAATAAAACGCTAAAGTTGACCGCTACCAGTATTTCGTCTTACGGAGACCTTTTTATCGGATAAAAAAGTCCGGGTACGACTCGAATCTAAAATAACGGGTTATAGCCGGGTTTAATACGGTATACCTTAAGATTCCCCACTTTCTCTAATACTATACATTTTATATCTCGTAAAGTTCCTATAATAGGACCGGACCTTAAGATTCGGTTATACGGACGATTTATAACTATATAAAACGTTTAAAATACTTAATAAAAACGCACAACTTTTAACTCGGGATATATAACAAATGCTACAATAAGGTTAAAAAAAACCGAATTTATTTCGCTTTAAAAAAATGCGAACTATTACATATTACCAAAATGCGGAAAGAATACGACCTATTAGTAGTAGAATAAATTTAGTCGTTTAAGTTAAAAAAGAAACCCGAAGCTTAATTATACGACACTTAATTTTATATATGAAGTCTTTTAATTAATTTTACATAAACGATATACTGATATATTTTCCATTAGCGATTATATACCCAAAACGCGGAAATTGACGCCAACTAAAAAAAAAAAGAAATTAATTATGGACCGAATCCTTAACTTAAATACGCGAACGTTTCCCGTCCAGCTTTAGCATATTAAGAATATGGCAAATTTACTGCTTACTTAACGTCGGGGCTTTAATATATTGATTTTTCGCTAGCTCGTCGATTTAATACTTTATGGCGAAAATTAATTATACGGCGACGTAACAAAGTTTCCGTCGCGGGCAACGGACAAAAGTTAAAAAGGTTATTGCGATTTATCGACGTATATTAAAAACAGTTAAAAGAATACGACGGATAAAAAAACCTTACAAAAGATAAGGTATTTTCGTATTCCTAATAAAAACGGCAATAGCGGTACGAATAATTAAAACTAAACGTATAAATTAAGGAATACTAAGGCTAGGACGAAACCTTACTACCAAAATAACCAAACCGGTACGGAAAGCTTTATGCTATCCATTACAGGCGCATCCATTATCCTAGATATATGAAAAAATAACAGTATATCGAAAAACGAATTATATGGATATACAACTAAAACTTCGACGTCCGTAATAAAATCGAAACAAATCCTAGGGATTAAAAATAGTATAAAAGATCGCGAAAATACGCATTACAAAACACCATCCAGGTTATAACGGTAGCAACAAATTAGCGTAAAAAAGACTACCTTAACAAAAGTCTTATTTGCCATTTCGGATGATATAATCATAAAATAAAAAATAAATAAATCTATTAAACGGTTATAAAGGCATCTTTAAAGGTAATTAATAACTTAAACTTCCAATTAGCTTTTACGGAGAACTTGAATAAATAATAAGAAATTTAAAAAGAAATGTAATGAGAAAAGAAAAAACAAAAGCAATACGATACCTAATTTCAAGCACGATAGAAAAAGTGAAAAAAACGGCGAACTAAAATATATTAACAGAAAAGACTTCCAAACGTAAGTGCTTTTATTCGAAGTTACTTTACGCCGACGAGAAGGATAATTAAAGCAGCTATAAGCCCTTAATTAACAAAATCAAAAATATATCAAGCCGTTAAAAAATGATTTAAAAGGAGAACGCCACTTATAAAAAAGACCTAAAATAATAAGATCCCAAAACATTAGCAAAAGTCTTTAAAACAAAAGCTTTAAACACGACGATAAAAGCTAAAAACAACCCTATTACCTTAAAAGTAAAAATTAAAACATATTAATTTATTGCATTTATAAATTACGAAGTAATAAAAAGTAACTATATTTTACCGAGGGTAATTAACTAACTTAAGTTACCATAAAAGAAAGATTAAAGTCTATATCGCCGAAAACGTAAAAGGTTAAGCATTTACTTACGATAATAAAAAGATTAATCGCAAAATTAATTATTTTAAAATCTTTGTTAAAGGACGAAACCAATAATAAACTTCGACATCATTCCATTAAGGAATTATAATATAATTCTCGAAAAACTATAACTGTACTAATATAACCCTTTAATCGATTAAGTAATCAGTTAAGTAAAGTTTACTTTATACCCTTTTAATAAAAAAAAGATACGAAAAAGTCTTAAAATTCGATCGATAATAACGACGAATACAAACTTAAGGATACGACAAAAACCTTACCACCCATAAAAACAAAATAGAAAAAAAGCAAAAGCACTATAAAAGAATACAAGGCATTATCGATACCATTAAAACAAAGTTGCGAAAAATAAACGATCATTTATAACATCAACACCTGAAACTAGAAATAATAATTAACGTAGCTTTATAATCCTATAAATATAAATAACTATTTCGAAAGAAACCTAAAATAAAATTATTAAAATATAGCGAATAAAACTATAAAATAGTTCTTAAAAAAGGAATATCGACTAAATCTTATCCAATTTACAATATTAACGAAATAAAATTATAAGCATTATAAGAACACCTTAAAAACAAACTTAAAAAAGGTTATATACGACGCTTTAGCTTATTAGCCGGATATCTTATATTCTTTATATTAAGGAAAAACGAAAAGTTACGCTTAGTTATTAATTATAAATAATTAAACGATATAACAGCCAAAAATAAAATGCTATTACCCCTGATTAATAAAATAAAGAACCGCTTTTATAAAACAAAGTAATTTATAATCTTAAATTTTAAAAAGGTTATAATCAGATATGTATTAAACCGGGATACTAATAAAAAATAGCCTTTAAAACGAAATACGGACTTTTCGAATACCTCGTTATACCTTTCGGATTTGCGAACGTACCATTAACTTTTTAACGGATAGTTAACCATGTATTTAAAAAATACTTAGATATTTTCGTTATTTGTTACCTCGACGATATTTTCATTTACTTAAGAAGCGAAAAGAAATATAAAAACGACGTTCATAAGGTTTTTTAAGCTCTATAAAACGCAAACCTATTAGTTAATATAAAGAAAAGCCAGTTCCATACGTAAGAAATAAAATTCCTAGGACATATTACCACCCCTAAATATATCAAAATAAACCCTAAGAAAATTGCTCCAATATAAAAATAAGAAAAGCCTACAATAGTTAAAAAAGTATAAACTTCCTCGGATTTGCTAACTACTATAAAAGGTTTATTCGATACTTCAGCAAGATAGTTACACTACTATCAAACCGGATAAAAAAAGAAAAAGAAGTCTAATAAATATCAAAAATAAAAGAAGTATTTTAGAGAATTAAGAACGCGATGACCAGTAAGCCAGTACTAATCATATAAGACTTAAGCCGCCCAGTTAAGCTTAAAACCGACGCTTCGGACTACGCTTTAAACGTAATGGTAAGATACCGCGATAATCAAGGTAACCTACACTTTATCGCCTTTTAGTCTTACAAATTAAAGAGAACAAACTTAAATTACGCTATTCCCAATAAAGACTTTATGACCATCATTAAAGCTTTTCGAAAAGTTAAATATTACCTTAATGGAAACCTTAACCAGGTTAAGGTATATACGAACTATAAAAACTTTACTTACATTATTACTACTAAAGAATTAACAGAACGATAATTACTTTACGCCAAAAGAATTAACAAAATACGATTTCGTTATTATTTATTAAAAAAGATTAAAAAACGGCAAAACAAACGAATTAAATCGAAAACTAAATTTAAAGGAAAAGATAATTAAAGTTAACCATCAAATCTTCGATACCACGCGAAATAGATACTTACAACCACGATAAGTAACAACGATCAAAGCAACACCTTATAATTTATACAAAAAAATCTAGGAATATAACGATAACCTACCCGAAAACTAAAACATAGAAAAGATATAAACCCCCCAAAAATACCAAAAGATATTAATACAAGATATATACGCATATTAATTACATAAATATTTAAGAATCCATAAAACCTTAAAACGGTTATAACGTATTTATTACCTTCTTAAAATAAAATTAATAAAAAAGAAAATACGATGGCAATACCATATATCTAATAAGGTAAAGGCTTAACGATATAAACGATACGGAAAATTATAGGTATTATTAATCGTAAAACAACTATAAGATTTAATTACTTTTAATTTTATTACTAAACATTTATTATCAAAAAACCTAATTACAGATATATATTAAAATAGCATTTTTATAAAAGTTAACCGATTTACAAAGTTTTCTTATTTCTTACTATATAGTAAAAATACAGACACAAAATAACTAATATATATTTTTTTTAAGATATATTTTAAGAATATACAAGTTATTAACAAAAACTATCTTTAATAAAAAAAGATATTTATTTCGAAATTTTAATAAGAACTTATAACGCAGTTAGGCCTAAATTATGAATTATTCAACGTATTTAAATCTTAAATAAACGGATAAACGGAAAAGATTAAATAAATATTAAAAGTTTACTTTCGCTATTATATTAATTACGAACAAAAAGATTAAGTTCAAAAGTTACCTATTATATAATTAACTTACAATACTAATTATTACGAAAATGCTAAAAGGACTTTAATAAATACGAACTTTAATTTTATAATAAAAGTTTATAAAGATATATACGAACACTTTATTAACATTAAAGCAATCCTTATATGAAAATAACTCAAGTAACTATACTTAAAAATAAAGATAAAAGTTAAATTTATACGTAAGTGAATAAAAAGATATTATAATTAAAAAAAGTTAAAAGATTCAACCTTTTAAAAAGGAAATATGGTGTACTTAATTACCAAAAATACTTATATTAAGTGACCAAATAAAAGGCTTGATTTAAAGTATATCGGTTTCTATAAAATGTTTAAAAAGATTTCAGAAACTAATTACGAATTAAAGTTATTACCTAAAATTAAATTCTATTTAATTGTTTACATTTTCTTATTCGAATTAGCAGCAGATATAATTAAGATTAATACAGTATAAAACGAAAATATTATAAAGGATATATTAACATACGAAATAGAAAAGCTATTAAACGGACGAAAAAAAAGACGTAACATAATACTTAATAAAATAACAGAATTACCCCGATTATAAAAATATTTAAAAACTTATTAAAAATCTTATAAACGTTTGACGTTTTTAAAAAGGTTTTACTAATAATGCCGGAACCGCTAGTAAAAGTATTTTAATTAAAACGGTCTAAAAGTATTTAATTAATATTTTTAATTTTAAACTAATCGGTCGGGTTTACGGCCGGTATTAATACGGTTATTACCGCTTTTATTTTAACTCGTTCTTGTTTTTATAATTTTTCGTACTATTTTAATTTATTTATTTCCTTTAAAATATGAAAGTTACGAATAAATACAGGCGAAACTCGATTTCTTTATATTTTCTTTTAAGTTCTAAAACGACGGACCGTAATATAAATTTAAATACCTCTTTTTTAAACCTTTTCGAATTCTTTTAACTTAATCTAAATTAATTTCCGCCTTTACGTAACTAATGATTAACTGTTTCAACTAAGTATGGGAAAAATTATTAATTTAATATATATATTTTTATAACGGGAAAAATCGGATAATAAAATTCAGTAATTAGAAACAACGTAACGAATATACAGTAATTAAGTAGGTATATCGGTAAGATTGAAAAACCAAAAATAAAAATAAAAAGATTTTCCTTGATTTTATAATGAATATATTTTTTAATACGGCTTAACATTTTAAAATATAAGGAAAAAAATAAAAAAGGAAAAAAATAATTTACTAAACCAGGAATAACGAAAATCATGAAAGGCAAAGATTTTAAGAAAAGGAAAATCGTATTATAACTTAACGGGTTTAGTTCTTTTGAAGACAGTCGGCGCCATAATATAAATACCTTATAATTCAGAATTACGTAATTGTACGTAATAATTCGATAGGTTCGATAATCGAGCTATTCGAGCTAGGCCCCACAGGTTCGATAGGCTCGATGGCAGAGCCATTCGAGCCATGCAAAACATCTCATATGGCACCAGTATATAAATACGCTTATTACCTCTCCTATAGTCTAGATAGCACCAGCTTATAATACAACTTGGTTACCCAGATTACCTTTAGCAATCTGCTATTACCAAACGTAACTTGTTAGCTAGCTGGGGGGTGCTTAGTACACTCCATATACGAAAAAGTCACCTACTGATCGGCCCATATATATTCCGGAGCTAAGCTACTTAAAGTTATATAAGTGCAACAGCACTTATAACTAACTTAATATAATGATATAACTGATATCTCTTATATCTGATAATTAAAAGTCTTAATCGCTTAATTCGCGTATATATTAACTGATCAGCTATTGCCAAGATGATATAAGCTGTATATTAGTAGTAATTATTTATATATTTTAATAACAATAATGGCGACCGCACCGTCAACGTCCTTAATTATCTGTAACGGACCTAAGGATTAGGATCGTTTCAAAGGCGAATTCCAATCTAAAGCGTACGCGCTTAATATTTGGGATTTTATCGATTCTGATCAAAACGATTTATGACTTACTAAACCTAAAAAGCTCGAAATAACCTCCTACTCGAAAAAGCTACTTCGTTAAATAACGACGCGAGTAGCTAGTTCATTTACCGAAAGAATTATATAAGTCGAAAAGGTCGATCGAACGGGCCATCCGATAAATGCTCTTAAGATAACTATTAAAGGCCGATAAGCTTATACTTAAAACTTCGCGGCATATACTAATAAAAATCGGAAGTACGAAACTTTTCGTAAAAGCATTAGCGAACTTTCGAAATAGGTTCTGGAGTTTATATTTCCAGCGATTAAGAAAACAAGTTTTCTTTTAGGGAAGAACTTACGAAAGTAGTACACCAAGCTAGCTGAATCCGGCAAGGTGTGCGACATTAGGTTATTAATTAACACCTAACGAAAATACCGCGAAAAGCTAAAGTAAGCCTCGAAATCTAATAAAAGCCTAGACGAATCGATCGTAAGATGATAAGAGATAATGGCCTAGGAATAACGATACGGTATCCCAGAAACGAATATAACGGTTATATGGGTTAACGACCTATGTACAAGCTTTAGCTTTTATTACGGAAACCTAAATAATAACCTTCCAGATAGTAAAGAAGGTTAAAATCGATAGCGGTATGATTAGTTATTAAAAGATGGCAGCTAATATTTTAAATTATTAGGTTATAACTTATCACCCATTTGTATCAAGAAATATTAAGGTAACGTTTTTAACGTTATACGGGACCTTTGCAAAACCGTTTAATTAGGACGATTTTAATTAGGAAGAAATTAAGTTATCTAACTTTTAACTGCGAGATAAAGTACCTAGACGAAGGCCGAAACGAAATAATCGTAAAGGTTTCTAAATAAACCGAAGGATTAATAAACGAAAGCGTAACGAATCGAATACTTAAGGTATTTATTATAAAGTCTGCCTAAGCTCGGTTTATAAGTTACCTTAATGTTATTATATATTCCCTAATAAGGCTTTTATAAATTTCCATTTTAATATCATTTTAGTTAATTTAATTAAAAAAAGGATTATTTTTAATTAATTTTTAAAGGAAAAGATTAACCGTTTATTAAAATTTACGAAAAAGTTAATTATAGAAATAAATTAACACTTAAAGAGAGTAAGACCGGTTTTAACGTACTTTTTAATTATTGATTAGCGTAACGCTATAAACGTTTCGTTTTACCCTTTAAGAAATTTATCCATTTTGAATTTAACGTTTACAATATATATCTTTAACCTGATTAATATATTTTTAAACTTTAAACTAACTATATAAGGTAATAAGGTGTATGCAGATAACAACTTCGTCCCGATTAAAGTGTACGGAAAAGTTAATGTATTACTTTAAAGTTTTAATAATACGAAAGCGTTGCGGTTATATAACGTAGCCCATTATAGAAAATTCGCATAACGTCCCAGATAAGCTCGCGGCTCAGACAAGCTCGCGGCTCGTTTTTACTAACATCCCAACCATTTATCTTTATCGATTTATTACGTAATACTAACATTATGGAACGTCTTATAAAAAAATCTAAAATGAACTTAATTGTTTAAGCTAAAAAATAAACCCCAAAATTTAGCTTTAAAAAGCTTAATTTTATATACGGTATTGCCGAAACGACTTTAAAAGCCCGATATCATAATAAACGCGCCCGAACCGATATTATCCCCGATTTGCGAAAATTAACGCCGACCGAAAAAAAATCGATTATTAACTAAATCCTTAACTTAGATACGCGAGCATTTCCTGTCCGGCTTTAATACGTTAAAAATATAGCGAATTTGTTACTTACTTAACGCGGTATAATACGCGTTAAGGTTAAATAGGCGTCGAATTTTATACGACGGCAAAAAAAATTCCAGACGCGTTTAAATTAAAAAATAAATTATTAAAAGATTTTATGCAAAAATTTAAAGGTATTCCGTAAGTAATTTAATCTTATTCGGGTTATAATCGCAAAATACGGTATCGCAAAAAAGGATATTTATAATTTTAACAAAACGGGCTTTTTAATAAGGTTTTTTATAGTATACGGCATGGTAATTATAAATGCTAAAAAACGTAAAAAACTTAAATAAGCGTAATAAAGAAATCGGGAATAAGTAATAATTATATAAATTATTAATTCGTAAAGTTAAATTATATTTTTATTTATTATTTTAATAAAAGAAAATTACTTTAATTTTTAATATCGAAAATATTAATTATTACCCGATTAAAAGTTCGATATAAGCTATAATAATTAAATAATAAACGAATTAAATTTAAAATAAATTTAATACTTTAATAAATATATACGAACGCGTACGAAAGGAATTAAACGTTTTTTTATCCTCGACGGCTACGAAAACCATTATTCGATTAAATTCGAAAAATATTACGCGAATAACGGTATTATTACTTTTTATATACCCGCGTATTTTTTCTATCGGTTCTAACCTTTTAACGTATTTTACTTTTTTGTTTTAAAACGCGTTTATTTACTATATATCGAGAATTTAATACGACGTTATTATACTTATATTGCGAAAAAGAATTTCCTTTTCGGCTTTTACGATACATTTAAAGTTACCATAACGTCCGATAATATCAAATCCGGCTTTTAAAAAGTTAGATTTGTTTTATTCGATCTTAATAACGTCTTATCCGACTTAAAAATTTCTCCAGTTATACCTATACCAACCGTTTCGCCGCTTACTTCCGCCGGTTCTATTTTTTCCCTTCTTATAAAGACCCTTAAAAATATCCGGAAAGTAATAAGGCAAAAACGTTACTTATAAAGAAAGATTAAAAATTACCAAGGTAATTCGCTAACAAAAATAATTAAATCGGTTAATTTGTTAACAAAAAATAACTTGTTACTTTTATACGAAATTATTTTTTTTCGGGAAGAAAATATCCAATTACGCGAAACGAACCATATTTTAAGCAAACGTCGAAGGACCAAAAATAAACGTCTCCAAAAAGGAGGAACACTTATTATATAAAAAGGATAAACTTTTTTAACCGAAAAGGAAGGGGATAGTGAAAAAATGCAGCTAATAGCGGCTAAAGGTAATCGTCGTAAAAGGGTTAAAACGAAGGAACGGAAGTATGGCGTTTACGGCAAGCCCGGACATAATACGCGTACTTATAAGGAAGCTATAAATACGTCTAGCGATAAAAAATCCGATTAATTTAAATTGATTTAATATGTTATGGTTAATTTATTTGCCTTTGTTATCGCGAGGTGCCCAAAAACGAGCCGCGAGCTTATCTGAGCCGCGAGCTTATCTGGGACGTTATAACGTAATATTACTTCGATAATTTTAAAAGAAAGGTTATTAATAAGATAGTCGAAAGATTAATAATTATATTCGATATAAGTATAATTAAGTTATTGCTACGTTAATAAATAAGTTTAATTAATTCGTTATTAAAGATATTAACGTAATAATATTTTACATAACCTTTATAATCTATAAACGAAATGTTAACTTATAAACGAAAAGATTATTATGTATAAATGATGATGTTATGTGGTACCTGCGATTAGGCCATTTAAGGCCTAAAATAATTATTTAGTTATATTTTCGTATTAAGGGAATCCGATTAAAGAGTTTTATGATAGTCGAATGTTAAGTATATAATAAAGCGAAGGCAAAAAAATAAATACGTTACGAATTTCGAAAAGGAATATCTCGATTAGGATAAAAAATCGTTATCGATTTTATTAATTTCGAAAAAGACTTTAAAAAATATAGATACGTTGTATTCGTTACCGATAAATACTTAGGCTTTATTTAAGATATTTGCCTAAAAACTCGAAAGCAGGATATATTAATTATAACGTTTCGATATTTTTTAAAAGTCCTAAAAAACTAAAATAAAATCTTTCCATTAATAACCGCATACCATAATAAGATCTTGACAGATTATTAGCTTCGAAATATGCTTTAGTCGCCTGTTTTTAATATTAAATTTATGTCCTTAATATTATATACATAGGTTTAAAACGGGGGTGTAAAACGTTTAAAGGGTATAATTAAAAAGAAAACGATTACGATGCAAAATGGCGTTAAATTATTAACGTTTTTAATCGTATACATTTTTAAAGCGATAATATATTCATATAACCGTACCTTTAAATACGCCTTTTTAAGAAACCTTATATAAGGTTTATTATATTTATTTAACGTATAGAGATAATATTATAATATTTAATCGGAAGTCTTAATAGGCCCACCTTCGAACTTATAACTATATGGCCTACGTTATAACGATTACCGCTATAAAGAAAAAATAAAGACTTTAAAAGTTAAATCTTAAGATATAAATTAACTTTTTCGTTGGTTATCGATTTATAAATGTTTACGAAATTTAAAACTTCTTAATTAATAAGGTTATTACTATTTAAAACGTTTAATTTAACGAAAAGGTTAACTTTTTCGGTAATATTAAGTATTTAAAAATAGTTTATTATACGTTACTAAAAACAAATTATAAAATTTACTTCGATAAGTTACTGTATTTAATTAAATTAATAGCTATTTAATACATATATAAAAAGAAAATAAAACCTAAATAAAATAATTTAGTTACCGGCTGGCCAAAAGAGATAGCTTTAAAATAGTATAAACAACCAAGAAAACGTACAAAATAAGAAATAATAAGCCTGTTCGCAAAAAATTAATTATCATTATACGACCGATATATTCGAACCACTTTCGTCGTTTAATTTAGTACCGCTTTTAACGTATACCTTAATAACTACTACGATTATTACGCCGACGGAAAAAATAAAAATAACCTTAGGTTTTTGTTACGTTATTTAACTTAAAGTAACGGTAAAAAACGAAAGCATCTTACGGGTTAAAAACGTAAGCTTCCCGTACATTTCGTATCGAAAATATTATTATTAATAGGATTATAAAATATAAAAGGCCGCGTTTAACGTAAAAGGTTTAGCTCATTTTGTTAATACGATCGATAATCGGCCGGTAAACTGCGGAAATTTAAGGAAAATAAAAACCCGAAATACGCGCTACCTTAATCGGAAAAGCTTTAATATACCAAAAATAAAAACGTTATTGAAGTCGCAAGGCCGGGTATACAGGCGGAATTTACCGCTACTGCTGTAAGGCCATAAAAAGATAAATATATATCCATTAAAAAACATATTCCGGAAAGGCGAATTAACTTACCTATAAAATCTTAAAAAAATAAAATCTTAAAAAGCTATTAATTAAGCCTTTACTAAAGAAAAACAAATCTTAAGGTAGATATAAATATAGCTAGTTTCAAACATGGAAAGCCCGTTTTATCGTACGAAACGATTAATAGTTTAAAAACGCTTCTAAAAATATATACGTATTTACGTTGATTAAAAAGTTATTACAAACTTTAATCGTTATTACGGCCAAATTTAACCTAAAACCTTAATAATATAACGTTATAAACGGTTTTTAACGCGAACCTGCTTTACGAAATATATATAAAAACATCCTTAAAATACTTATAACGTAATAAAATACTTTTAGTTAAAAAGGCATTATGTAAACTAAAGGAATCCCGTTTATTTTGATAAAAACGTTTTAATAGCATACCTAAAAATTTAAAACTTAACCCCGTTCCTTACGAACCTTATTATTTCCTTCATTAAGGAATGCTCTTATTTTTCTACATTAACGATATAATCGCTACGTATAATAAAAAGTATCAAAACCTTATCGAATAATTAATTTAAGAAAATATAAAAATAATATACCCTTATAAGTAATAAAAACCTATAATAATTCCTTAAAATCGAAATAATTAAAAATAAATTTAACAAATAAATTAAATTAATTCTTAAAAGAAATTAAAAAACTTTTTAAAGATATTAATAATTAACGTTAAACTATTACTAAATTTTAATTTAACTTATTTAAGCTTAATTAATACATACTTAAAAAAAAGTCGATTTTATTTTATACGTTATAGTTAATACGTAACTTAATATATGCTTTATAATATTTCGACTTGCTTAATTTAACTAAAACCTTAATAACGTATATTATAACGCTACCGATAAAATCATATTATACCTAATCGGTACCAAAACGTTAGCGTTATAATTCGGTGGCAAAGATCTAATAAATACTTAAAAAACACCTTTTTTACGGATAATTCGATTAACCGAAAAAATTCCTAAATTTACGTTATAAAACTATTTAAAAAGGTAATAAAATAATAGGCAAATAAGCAAAACATAATAACTACTTTTATAACCGAAGCGAAATTATTATCTTTTACGTAAGCTGTAAAAAAAACCTTATTTAATTTTCGATTATTTAAAAAACTAAAAATTAACCTAAATATAGGACGGTTAAACATGTAATACGACAATCAACAAATGATACGGCTAATTAATGCTAACGTTGCCCTTTTTCAAACAAAACTACGGTACGTAAATATAAATAACTATTAACTGCGAAAAGTAACAGAAAAGGACTTAATTAAAATAAATTATATACTTACAGGCGATATATTAATTAATAGATTAATTAAAGCCTTATTACAAAAAGCCTTTAAGCATTTTAAAAAGTAATTAAGATTAATAAATATCATAAAAGCCTTAAACCAGAAGAAGATAACTTTAAAGGTTATTTCGGACGAGGAATTAATTAATCAGGAGGATTTAATCGCTGGAGAGGAGGTAAAATGGACAGCTATGGCTCTAGGAAGTAATAAAATATAACGATCAACACCGTAAATACTTCAAGGCGTTAAAGGGGTATGTCGGCTAGCTGGGGGGTGCTTAGCGCACCCCATATACGGAAAGGTCACCTACTGATCGGCCCATATGTGTTCCGGAGCTAAGCTACTTAAAGTTGTATAAGTGCAATAGCACTTGCAACTAACTTAATACAACAACACAACTGATGTCCCCTATATCTGACATAACTATCGCATACCTTATTGCTTAGTTTCCTACGACACTGCTGCCAATATAAACCGTACGACTTAGGTTTAATAGTTGGTTAAACCGACCAGCCGTTACATTCTTATATTATACGTTGGAAGATATTTTTAAATATGGTATTAAAAAAACTTTCTAGCCGTATGTATAACTTCCCAATCGGGACGGACTTGGCGGAAATTGTAAAAAATAAACAAAAAAAATTATTTTATATATACTTTCTAACCGGGACGCCTTTATTGCTACGCTATAATAATTATAACCTGTACCGTTAAAAGAATAGCTGGACGGGCTTCTATCTGATCTCGGCTAGCTCAGGCCTCCCCTGGCTTGTTTTTTAAATGTACTGCTGCATCACGCTAAAAATTAACCCATCAAATCCCATACAACCGTAACTAGCCCGCGATGCCTGATTTCGAGTTGCGCGAGACAAGGTGACCAGCCCCGCTCAAATTGCAGGAAGCTGACAAAGCAACATTCATGCATGTAGCTAGAACCATTGATGTACCTAATCATCGTAAGCAACCTTGGAAAGGTTCACACCGATCCGTGCCCCATACAATATAGTCGAGATGCCTGTGCCGCATTTGCACATAGTTGTGGGCATATTAGTCCATTGTCTCCCACCCGGAGTGTTTATCCATATCGAGAACCTGTAACAATGATTACTAACTAGATTGAATGCCTCACACGGATCATCCAACCGCTTGCTCTGAAGACTCATTGGGGAGTTGAATTCGGTTTGGCAGAAAGCGATTTCTTCTCATCCACCCAATGGGTCAGTGAACTCCCAGCCTGAAAGCCTGGGTGGCTATTCCTCTTCTCATGAGCTTCTGTGCCCAGGGGAAACACTGGCACTTCAGCAATATAAATGGCCCGAGTCATAGTCTTTAGACCGCTGGCCCTGTTATGGTTGAAAAAATCTAATGCAGACACCATGTTGGTAATTTTCACGTAGCTTGTGACTAATGCAATGTTGAGACCATACTCAACAACGAGATACGGTGCCAAGACTAGCCACTTCTCCCCAACTCACGCTCCATCATCTCGACTGCCTCATTGTAATGTTTTCTCATGTCAATATCCAGGATAAAATCCCATCTCCGCAACAATTTCTCTGATGTCTTCAAATTGAAGGTTGCCTCGCCACTGCCTGTCAAAATAGCGCCCGTAACCCGACTGGACTCAACAATGCGTTGAGTCTGCGGGCGGCGTACTTGGTCATATACCTTGAGAGCTGTTAACGCCTCGGTAGGATTCTTTGCGCTTCCGAGCAAAGCGGAGAGTATGAGGCTATCTTCGATAGACATGCCACCGCCAGAACCCTGCCAAGGTGTTGTAGCGTGGGCAGCATCCCCCATAACGCACAAGGGGCCGGCAACATAAGTCCGGGCCGGCGGGTGCTCCCAGAGGTATATAGCCTCTTGTTCAGGCAGATCGCAGAGCAGCTTAACTTTTCTGTTAATACCGAGTTCTTCATCAAGAAAACAATGCAAATTTGCGTACCTCATTTACTGCCTTA
The DNA here is from genome assembly GCA_004154915.1 of Monosporascus ibericus. Taxonomy (NCBI): domain Eukaryota; kingdom Fungi; phylum Ascomycota; class Sordariomycetes; order Xylariales; genus Monosporascus; species Monosporascus ibericus. The sequence goes on along the minus strand of QJNU01000154.1, from coordinate 55,549 downwards.
TTAAGATGGGGCGGCCAGTTTTGGTACAGCTTCCTGATCTCACCTGCACTTACAGCTCGACGCCATCTGTTTGACAACTCGGGCTCCAGTTTGTCATTCGAACCGATGACGAACTGAACCAGCTCGCTGTTGCTCAACAGGTTATGAAGCACGTAGCTGTTATGTCCCAGCCATGAATACTCGCGGGGGTCGCCAACATCTATGAACTCCTCGCCAATCTTGGCGAGGGCGTCTGAGTATGGTTGAAGTGTCATGACTATCCACGCGCCCGTGTTGCGGGGAGAGGCGTCTGGGCTATTTTCGCCTAGGATGAGCTTCCGAACAGTGCTGTGGATGCCATCAGCGCCAATCAGGATATCACACTCATGGGTAGTCCCGTCGGTGAAGTGAAGAGTCACAGCATTTGCCGCTCGATCGACAGCGGCAAGCTTCTTGGAAGCATGCAAGCGCTCTCCCGGGACATCAGCCAACAGTTCCTGTACTGAAATTTTCAAGTTTGGAAGTTCTATTAACTGAAATCTCAAAATGTTGCGGGTTGCTTACAAAAAGCGGCGCGATGCACAATGCTCGTGAGGCGCTTTCCCGAGGCGATGTCATCAACTTCATCAACTACCTCTCCTTGCTCTTCACCTTGAGCAACCATGAAGCGGACACCTCGCATTGGGACAGCCCCGGCACGCTCGAGACATTTGATCGCCGAGGGACCGATGAGGTCGAGAGCAGCCTGGGCGTTTCGGGTGAGGCCAATGGCCATACCCGCTTCCTTGAATGCCGGGGCGGACTCGAAAATGTCTACATCGAGGTGCGAGAATTTAAGAAGAGCGTGTAGAAGGGAAGCACCGGCTAAGCCGCTGCCGGTTATGGCAATTCGGATGGAAGAAGCCATGTTGGCAAACTTAGATCTTGATTTTTGGACAAACTGAAGGAGCCTGTGGGTTTGCTGATGCCTATAGATTTAAACGGACGGGAAGTAGTGCGTGACGTGACATTCACAAGGTCTATAGGGAAGTGGATTGAGTCTTTCCGCCTCGTTGCTTAGAACAGGTATAGCCACTCGATCATCCGAGAAGTGGCAATACGTTACCTGTTCTAAGCTTCTAAAACTACCCCATCCATGACAGAAATGTACTCGTTGTCAGGAGATGGGGACACCGCCTCTTGATGGGTGGATCTGTATTGTCCCGTTGATTACGAAGCAGTTGGTAGTTCATGATGCAGTCAATAGTTCACCTGCAGTTAGTAGCTTATGTTGCAGTTGGTAATTTACGTTGCGGTTGGTAGTTAATGCTGCAGCGGGTAGCCTTATCCGACAGAGGGCCATAAAGACAGTTGCAACAAATTCCGTAGCGAGTTATTAGCTAAAAACGGAAGCTAATTTAACGCTGAAGCACCGACGCTCCACTAAGTAGCGCTACTTCATAGAAACACGAGTATGAAGACGCTTTCAGTGTTGACATTAACGATATTGTTGTCCTTTTCTTCCACTTGAAGTTCCGTTATGCCGAATGCGAAGTTGCAATTCGAAACAATGACGGGTGTTGGTACTTGTATCATAATGGAAAATAGGTAGATTAGCCACGGAATATGTATATGCCGATCCGAAGGTGACCTTTCCGTATATGGGGTGCGCTACGCACCCCCAGCTAGCTGACAGTACCCCATTACAAAGCCCAAGTTAGGGCGGGTCAAGCTTCAGGGCTTCAAGCTATTGCCAGGAGAGACATGAATGCACGGGCCGCAAGGTATATTTGACATTCTTATTTGGGACGTGCCAATATCCAAGCACGGCACTCATCCCATGGAGGAAGAAAAATGCGACAAAATAACCCTTCGATTCACTCCCTCCGGGATCTCAGCACTTTAGAACCAGGATATCATGTCCGCTAGATTTCAGCCGCTCGGAATCTCCGCCTCTTTCCCCGCTAATCCATGACTTATAATTTGTGTCTATGCAACTGAGACCCGAAGCTTCTTCCCTGACACGGCGCCGGACTTCAACAAGCGGATTCCATCCAAGATCCCCTCAAAGCTGCCTGAGACCATCTCCACTGGGTGCGGTCTCAGCTTCCCTTCGTCTAACAATTTCTGAAATATGGTAAAGAAGCGCACCGCCGCCTCGTACTTCTCTTGGCTAGCCGGGCGATAGTAGGGCCCCGGCAGCGCAACCTCCTTCCCGAAAACTTCCAATGCCATCACAAATTCCACTTTGACGGTACGCCGGCTGCATAGCTCCTCGGGGCATGCCTCCAGGCACGCGTACCGGCCACCAGTACGACCTATCGCCGCATGGCAGAACGCTACTGACGCCGGGTCGGCGACGCAGTCGAGTGCATAGCGCAGGCGGCCGCCCGTGTGCAGGCGCACCTGTTCGGCGGCACCTGGGGCGGCGTAGTCGAAAACACCGGCGGCGCGTAGCAAAGCTATTTAAAGCTCTACAAGTAATATATCACACGTAACTGGCTGAATATAAATAACATAACTAATGTACCCTATATCTAACTATGATGTATCGTTAATTTAAGCCGTTACTTTTATATAAGCTGCCAGGTATTTCGAAGATTATATCTTAATATCTTTTTTAAGCCTTTAATTAAGCCTTAAAAATATCTAACTCCAAACAGTTTTTCAACTTAATTATATTACAAAGTTAAGTAAATTAAAATCTTCCTAGAACATTACATAAAATAGATTTTATTTTTCACCAAAAGACTTTAAATAAAGGTTAGGTTGGCTATATTCAACACTAGAAACTAACCAAAGAGGATTAATCCTTAGGAATAAAAGAAAAGACGGAGCCCTGTAGGCCCTAAAGCGCTATATATACAGTTAGAATAACTAAGCCTAGTTAGCGCTATGACAATTATCTCCCCTTGCAAACGAGAATCGACTTCGATTCTTCGGGTTATTACGTATAATAAAGCTTTAAACAAATGCCTTATAATAAATTCGAGGGAGTTTCGCGTATAATTCGCTACCGCTTTAATGACGAATAGCTAACATTCCGAAGTATAAAGTTAATAAGTATTATAGCCCTATATTTCAATTAAGACTACCGACTTTATAATAGTATACTAAGGACGTCACTTCTAAACACAGCGACAGCTTAATAGTTTTAAATAGTCATTTTAAGAGAAGGCTTAAGATTTAAACTAAGTTTCATAAGGTGCCTGGACTTGTCTCATTAATCCGAAGACGATACACCTTCGTATCGCACCTTTTCCAGCCTTGAAACGGTAGCATTCTGCTAGAAATTCGCAAACGATAATTTCCTTCGGTTAAGGATTACATCCGTTAATTTTATAAACTGATAAACTGATAAACTATCAATTAAACTTTTATCTTTAAATATTATTATCTTTTTTAAAAACTGAAAGGTTAGGAACCTTCTATAAGACGACGACAGACGACGGTGACAACGATAATATAAGAAGCTGAATATATAACTTTTTAGTAAGGATTCACTAGCAAACTATTACATATAGAAAAAACCTTCTAGATATCGCTAGCAAGAAAATTTCATATAATACCGTTCAGATGACAGCGAAATTGGTACATACTGGTACTATATGACGAAATACCCACGGAATCTTAACGATACGCTGACGATATACTAACGATATGCTAATGATAAATTGAATATACGCGGATAAAATGCTAGCGAAATATTAGCAACGTACTAATGATATAGGTATATTTATTACGATTCGAGGCCTCAGTTTTCAATATCTTTTTATAGGTATATGAACATTATTTATCGGGTTTTCATTTATCTTAAAAGAATAATACGTCTTTAAAATAAACCTACTGCGGTAAATAACTTGGTAATTTAAGGTTATTAAGAGGTTAAGCTCTTAATAACTATAACTGTAACCAAATTAAGTAAAATATCGATGTTAAAATTATTACGAAGGAACTTTAAATTGAAATCGGGTCGACGATATTTAAAATTAATAAACTAAATTAAAAAATAAAAAGTCCTTTAAACCTTAGAGCGCTATATATATAGTTAAAATAAATACGCCTAGCTAACGCCAGATTATTATCTCCCTTTTAATAAAAATCAACTTTAATTCTTCGAGTTATTACGTATCATAAAGCTTTAAACAAACGCTCTGTAATGTATTCGAGACAATTTAGCGAATAGTTCATTACTGCTTCGACCATAAACAGCTAACGTTCGGAAGTGTAGGGTAAATCAAAACTATAGTCTTAGACTTTTAAATAAGGCTACTGATTTTATAATAATATACTAAAAACGTTACTACTAGATATAGCGACGGCTTAATACCTTTAAATAATAATCCTAAGCGAAGGCTTAAGACTTAAACTAAATCCCGTACGGTATCTGGATTTATTCCATTAACCTTAGAACGACATACCTCCGTATCGCATCACTTTCGAGCCTGAAACGGTGGAATTTCGCCAAAAGTCCGAAGACAAATCGAATGATAATCTCCTTCGGTCTGCTGACGATATGTTAACGATATACTGACGATATGTTAACGATAGACGGCCGAACTGGTAGCGAAATATTAACGAAATATTAACGACATAGGTATTACCTGTTGCGATTCGGGCCGGCGGTTCTTAATATCTTTTTGAAGATATATTAAAATTATTGATATAGTTTTAATTTATATTTAAAAGACAATGCACCTTTATATAAAGCTGGTGCGAGAAAAGAACATTATAACTTACTATTATAAAATATAAACTTTAAGTAATAACAATCATAACCAAGGGATTTATAATAAAGGCATTAGATTCTTACGAGCAGACTTTAAATAAAGGTTAAGTTGACTTCAGTTAAAATAGAAGAACTAAACAAAGAAAACTAATATCTAGAGAACAAAAGAAGATACAGAGCCCTTTAGGCTCTAGAGCGCTATATATACGGTTCGGATGACTAAGCCTAGCTGATGCCAGGATATTATTTTAGTTTTGTAAGTTTTTCATAGTCTTTAACTATGTATTTACTTTTGTAAACTGTTATAACAACCTTTTCAAATCTTTTGTACTCTTTAAAAACTTTATAAACAGCTTTACATCATAGTTTAGATAGTAAATAACGCACTTTATCACGGAGTAAAGTATATACAATGATGGCTTAAATAAATCGACGTTTACCAGTCCAATTTGGAGAATAATGAATAAAGTAGTAGGCAAGTATTTAAATATAATCCTTAGGGCGGAAGTTTTCAACTTAGTAACTGTTTCATGAAGAGGTTTAAGCTTTCATCGTTTTAAAACGTCGATAGCTTTATTACCACAAGTATTATTGATATATTAAACTGATTACATAATCTAGTTCGAGCTAGTATTACTTGACCGGTTACATTGGTTATATACGCTTTAAGTCTTTATAAAGCTTTAAAGGTAGTCCGGTTGAGTTCTCTTTTATTTCTTCGTATTGTACTGTTCTATTAAGAAATTAATTTAACTCTCGAAGGTCTTATCTTAACCATATTAAGTTATTATTCCGCTTTTTAAAACATTAAATGTATTGCTTAATATGCTTAAGCTAACTTTATTATTAGTACGTAGATTATAGAAAAGAATTTAATAATCAATAATATTAATAAAGTAAGATCATATTTTAAATTATTTAAGGTAGTTAGTTACTATTAAGGCTTTAGTTTTACTATTTTGTATATAATCTTACTATGTGTATTTAACTATTCTGTTAATTATTACTTAACGTAAATACTAATATCTTATTTCGCTGGATTTTATATATTTAATAATATTATACCCTAAAAGTTTAATTATAAAAAGCAAGACGTATATTAGACTCTTCTCTTATACTGATCTTATATCTTTCTGCAAGTAATAAGTACGTTCGATTATTTACGCATCAGAATTAACTGTACCGTCATTAGTTATCTGTTAGACATTGTCGAATTAATTCTATCTAGTTATGATATTATATAACCATATTTTAAAATCAGTTTTTATATATTTAAAATAACTAATAATCTTCTTACATCGTTTTATATATATATAGTCATCCTATACTTACTACTAGTATCCCTTTTAACTTGTTAAATTTCTTTTACCATACCGATTTGCGAATTATTTAGAATATGAATATAACGTTATTATATTAATATTGACATTGTAAAGTGCTTTTTAAGTTGTAATTAAACTTTAGGAGTTACTATAGGCAGGGATAAAGTTAATAGGAATTTATAAAACTTAAACCTATTTTCTTTATTTTTAAATCCTTTTAAAATTATTCATTCTAATTACTAGATCTATTAACCATTCTTTATTTATCTTATCTGACGTTATTCTGTTTATTAATTATAAAGTCTTTGTACAGGCCCCCTATAATATAATATATGTTACGACCTTGTTACCCGTAAGAGCTCTTATATAGCTGTACGCACCAGAATAATTGTCACAATTGTGATCATTCTACCTATCTTTTACCCTGGTGGCGCAGCGCTATTAGCGTACTCGTTACAAAAAGAACTAACCTTTTAAAGATATTCGCGATATTTTTATATATACTCTAAAAGGGCCTAGATCGAAATATTTATAGAATTTATCTAAAATAAAATATAAAGAGAAACGAAAAGGCCCGCGATCCTATATATGTTCGCCGCAATTTATATAAGAAACCCGGATTCTTGGCTTTCGTTAAAGTTTAAATACATTCAACTTTTAGCTATCGTAATAAATCTTTAATATATATTAGTAAACGCCTACCATATTCTAATATCCTGGACAACGGTTATCACCGTTTAACTTTATAACTTTATATTATAAGTTATATCATAATGAATAGGTAGTTAAATCGTGATTTAAGGTGAAATTCTAACAGAAAACCGAGTTAATTTAACATGTTACTGTAATAAAATATTTGTTACAACCCACACAAACCTAGCCTCGGCAAACGGTCACCCCACTTGGGACAGAGGATCACGTGACATGGATTTGAATAGATGTCTTAATCCAATATAATCCATGGTGATGGATTTGAATGGATGTTTTAATCCAACATAATCCATGGTGATGGATTTGAATGAATATCTTAATCCAACATAATCCATAATGATAAATTTAAATGGATGTCTTAATTTAATATAATCCATTAATTTTTTATTTTTAATATATACGTTCGTTATTTCCTATAATTTAAATAATTTTAGCTTATAATATAACTTAGTTACCCAGATTACTTTTGATAATCTGCTATTACCAGACGTAACTATTAAACGTATTATTGCTTAGTTTCTTACGACGTTACTATTAACATAAACCGTACGACTAAGTTTAATAGTTAGTTAAATTCTTTAGCCGTTATACGTTTTAAGCTTTTATTTAGTAATATTATTAAACTTTAAGCAATATTTTTGATATTATGTTTTTTAATAAGAAGCCCGTCCTTAAAAAAACCTTTAAAATTCCCGAAAATAATCTTATGGATTCCGATAACGAAAAGATTTAACCTAATCTTTTTTAGGAAAAAGCCTTACGCCGAGTCGATTAATTAATTAATGCGGTTACCTAACTTATTAACGATAAGATCGAACTTATTAACATTTTTAAGGAAACCCGTAACTAATTAAAAGCTTAACGAATTAAGCTAAAAAGATAAGCTAACATAGAATAGCCCGATTAACCGGATTAGTTAGCCCAGCTAGCATAACCTGCCTAGATAACTTACGGTAAGAAATCCGGAAAGGTTTTAAAGCTTACTAAGCTTACCCCTTTCGACGGAACCACCATTAAGTTATAATAATTCCTTACGGAATGCCGTACTTATTTTAAATATTTCCTTATTAAATTTATAATATTTACCTTTTAAGTTTAATTTGCCGTAAGATAATTAACCGGGAACGCGGCCACTTAATTTAAGCTTATTTTTCGTAAGTAAGTTACCAAACCCTTTTAATAAAGATCCGCGAAAATTACGAATATTTATAACGATTATGAAAAATTTAAGGAAAAATTAAGAAAGGTATTCGGAATAATAAACGAAACAATTAAAGCCGAAAAGAAAATTAAAGACCTAAAATAGAAAAGATTAGCTTTCGGGTACGGCAATTCTTTTATTTAATTAGCTTTAAAGATTAATTAAAGGTAAAAGGTATTAATAATTATATTCTTTAACGGCCTAAAAAAGGAGGTATAAAAAGAATTGTTTAAGAATAAACGTCCCGAAAAGTTGATAGATTATATCGCCATAGTAATTAAAATCGACGACTAGCAGTACGCTTAAAGGATTTAATACTTTAAGAATCGACAAAATAATAAGTTAAGGCATTCTTTTAGTACCAGCACCTTACGAGGAATTAATACATCCCATAAAACGGCATTAGGATTTATGGAACTAAGCGCGGTATAATAACGCGATTTTCGTATTATTAAATACTTTAATTATAATAAGATGGGATATAAGGCTTATTAATATAAGGCGCCTAAAAAATTACAATAAAATACCTAAATATTAGTTTTTTAAAAAACCCTTTCGAAATAATTAAAAAAACGATAATAAATTAATTAATATAATTAAGATTAAGGATAACCATGAACCTTTTAAGAAAGTATAATAAGGATTATAGGAAATTAAAAAGTTATCTTAAATAGTTACTTAAGAATAGTAAGCCCTTATCATAGGACTTATAATAACTTAATAGCTAAAAAAATACGACGGATGGAAGGAGCTTTTAAAGGATAAGTTATTTTCCCGTTCCCAAAAAAAAAACGGCGATAACGGTACAAGTAGTTGGAATTTAACGTATGGATTAAGGAATACCAAGGTTAGGATGAGAACCTATTACTTGGATAACCAGACCGATACGGGAAATTTTATGTTATTTAGTGCAAACGTACCTATTGCCTAAGGTATATAAAAGGAAAACGGTATATTAAGATACGCCTTACGCGAATGTATAATTAAGGATTCGACTTTTATAATTAAACCGGAAAAGATTTTAAGAATTAACGATAGTACAAATATTTAAAAGCGTTCGCCTCGAAAGATATTATTAACATTATTACGGCAGCAATAAGTTGGCCCGAAAAAAAGAGTTATTTTAACGAAAACCTTATATGCCATTATAACTGGTATAATTATAAAACAAAAAAAGAATAAATTTATTAAATAGTTATAAAGGTATTTTTAAAAATAATTAATAACTTAAACTTTCGTTTAACCTTTACGGGCGATCCGGATAAACGGTAAAAAATTAAATACGAAATAAAGAAAAGAAACGAAGATATAAGGCAGTATAACGCCTAGTTCCAAGCATAACAAAAGGGATAAAGAACTCCCGAACCAAAGTTTATTACTAAAAAAAACTTTTAAACGTAAGTCCTTTAACTTGAAGTTACTTTACGCAGATAAGAAAAATAGCTAAAGTAATTAAAAACCTTTAACGCATAAAATCAAAAACGCATTAAGGTATTAAAAGATAAGTTAAAAAACGAACGTTATTTATAAAAAAGCCGTAAGATGGTAAGACCCGGAAAAGTTAGCAGGAGCTTTTTAAAAGGGTTTTAAACGCGATAATAAGAGCTAAGAACGATTTTATTATCCTGTAAATAAGGATTAGGATATACTAATTTACCGTATTTGTGAATTACGGAATAATAAAGGGTAACTATATTACGCCGGATATGATTAACCGATTTTGATTATTATGGAAGGAAAAGATGGAACCTTATATTACCGAGAACGCAAAAAGTTAAATATTCACTTACGATAATAAAAAGATTAACCGTAAGATTAATTACTTCGAGATTTTTATTAACGGATAAAACCAGATAACAAATTTTAATATCGTTTTAATAAGATATTACGATATGATTTTTGGAAAATTATAGCTATATTAATATAACTCTTTAATCGATTAAATAATTAGTCAAGTAAAATTTGTTTTATATTTATTTAACAAAAAAAAAGATACAAAAAGATTTTTGTATTCGATCGAAAATGGCGATAAGTATAGGTATAAGGATACGACAAAAACCTTATTACTTATAAGAACTAAATATAAAGAAGAGCAAGGATATTACAAAAAAAATATAACGTATTATTGCTATTATTAAAATAAAGTTACGAAAAATAAACGATTATTTATAACATCAGCCCCTAAAGCTAAAGATTATACTTAACGTACCTTTATAGTATTATAAATATAAACGACTATTTCGTAAGGAACTTAAAACGAAACTACCAAAATATAACGAATAGGATCACGAAATAGTTCTTATGGATAAAATATTAACCAGATTTTATTTAATTTATAAGCTTAATAAGATAAAATTATAAATATTACGTAAATACCTTAAGGATAAGTTTCGAAAAGGTTACATATAATGTTTTAATTTATCAACCGGATACCCCATATTTTTCGTACCTAGGAAGAACGGGAAGTTATGTTTAATTATCGATTATAAATAACTAAATAATATTATAGTTAAAAATAAAATACCGTTACTTTTAATTAACGAAATAAAAGATCGCTTTTATGGAATTAATTAATTTATAAACTTAAATTTTAAAAAAGATATAATTAAATTCGTATTAGATTAAGATATAAATAGAAAATAACCTTTAGGACGAAATATAAACTTTTCGAATACCTTATTATGCTTTTCGGATTTACGAACGTATTAATAAATTTTTAACGGATGGTTAATTATATACTAAGGAAATATTTAACCACTTTCGTTATTTGTTACCTCGACGACATTCTTATTTAGTTAAAAAATAAAAAGGAATATATAAAATACGTTTACATAGTTTTTTAAGCCTTATAAAACGCCAACCTTTTAATTAATAATAAAAAAAAGTTAGTTTTATACGTAAGAAAGAAAATTTTTAAGATATATTATTACCTTAAAATATATTGAAATAAACCTTAAGAAAATTGCTATAATATAAGAATAAGAAACGTTTACTACAGTTAAAGAAATATAAACCTTTTTCGGATTCGTTAATTACTATAAAAAGTTTATTCGAAATTTTAGCAAAATAATTACGCCGTTATTTAACCTAATAAGAAAAGGAAATAAGTTCCTTTAAACGACGAAAACGGAAACCGCCTTTCAAAAAATCAAAAATGTAATTACCAGCAAGTTAATATTAATTATGTATAACCTAAGCCGCCTAATTAAGCTTAAAACCGACGTTTCGGATTACGTTTTGGGCGTAATAATAGGATACCGCGATGATTAAGGTTATTTATACCTTATTACCTTTTACTTTTATAAATTAAAAGGAATAGAATTAAATTACGTTATTCCCGATAAAAGATTTATGGCTATTATTAAGGCCTTCCGGAAATTTAAATATTACCTTAAAAAAAACCTCCACCAGGTTAAGGTATATACCAACCATAAAGATTTTACCCGTTTTACCATTACTAAAAAATTACAGAACGATAATTATATTACGTTAAAAAATTAACAAAATATAACTTTATTATTATCTACCAAAAAAGATTAAAAAATAACAAAGCAAACGTACTTAATTAAAAACCAGACCTTAAAAAGAAAATAATTAAGGTTAATTACCAAATTTTCAACATTACGCCAGAAAGATACCTACAATTACAATAAATAATAATAATTAAAATAATACCCTTTAATTTATACCAGAAAATCCAGGAATATAACGACAACTTACTTAAAAACCAGAAAATAAAAAAAAATACAAATTCGAAAAAAATACCAGGAAATACTAATAAAAAACATATGTAAGCATTAATTATACGGATACCCAAAAATTCATAAAACCTTAAAGCAATTATAACGTACCTATTATTTCCCTAAAATAAAATCGGTAATAAAAAAAGTACAATAATAATGCCATATTTGTAATAAGGCGAAAGCACGACGATATAAGCCATACGGAAAACTATAACCATTACCAGTCGTAAAGCGACCGTAGGATTTAATTACCTTTAATTTTATTACCAAACTCCCACTTTCAAAAAACCTAGTTACGGGCATATATTACGATAATATCTTTACAATCGTTAACCGATTTACTAAATTCTTTTATTTTTTACTAACGTACCACACCAGCTCCCCGCTCACGCCAGCTCGCCGCTCGTTTTTTAACACTTCACGACAACAAACTTAAATAAGTTAACCATAACACATTAAATCAATTAAAATTAATCGGATTCTTTATCGCTAAACGTCTTTATAACTTCCTAACAAGTACGCGTATTATGTCCAGGCTTGCCGCAAACGCGATATCGCCGTTTCTTCGTCTTAATCCTCTTGCGACGACCATCTTCAACCGTTATTGGCTGCATTTTTTTATTACCTTTTTCCTTTTCGGCCAAAAAAGCTTATCCTTTTTGTATAATAAGTATCCCTTCTTTTTGAAAACGTTTGTTTTTAGTTTTTTGATGCTTGCTTAAAATATGGTTCGTTTCGCGTAATTGGGCGGTTTTTTTTCGAAAAAGAGCAATTTCGTGCAAAAGTAATAAGTTACTTTTCGTCAAAAGATTAACCGATTTTACCATTTTTGTCGGCGAGCTACCCTAATAATTTTTAATCCTTTTTTGTAAATAACGTCCTTACTTAGTTGCTTTATGGATATTTTTAAGGGTTTTCGCGGGAGGGGAAAGATTAGAACCGGCGGAGGTAAGCGGCGAGACCGTCGGTATAGGTATAACCGGAAGAACTTTTAATTTGGAAAGAACGTTATTAGGATCGAATGGAATAAGTCCAGTTTTTGCAAATCCGGATTTAATATTATCGGACGTTATAGTAGCTTTAAACGCGTCGTAAAAACCGGCGAGGAAATCTTCTTTCGCGATATAGGTATGGTAACGTTGCATTAAACTTTCGATATAAAGTAAATAAGCGTGCTTTAAAACGGAAAAATAAGAAACGTTAAAAGGTTAAAACCGATAAAAGGAATACGCGGGCATATAAAACGTAATAATACCGTTATTCGCGTAATATTTTTCGAATTCGATTAAATAATGGTTTTCGTGGCCGTCGAAGATGAGGAAACGTTTGATTCCTTTCGTACGCGTTCGTATATACTTATCAAAATGTTAAATTTATTTTAAACCTAATTTGTTTATTGTTTAATTATTAGGATTAATACCGACTTTTTAATCGGTTGGTAATAGGTTATTGTAATATTAAGAATTAAGGTAGGTTTTTTTTGCCAAAATAATAAATGGCGGTATAACTTAACCTTACGAATTAACAATTTATATAATTATAACCTATTCCCGATTACCTTATTGCGTTTGTTTAGGTTTTTTACGTTTTTTAGTATTTGTAATTACCATGCCCGATATTATAAGAAGCCTTATTAAGAAACCCGTTTCGTCGAAATTATAAATATTCTTTTTTGCGATACCGTATTTTGCGATTGTAATCCGAATAAGTTCGAACCATTTACGAAATACCTCTGGATTTTCGTATAATACTTTTTGATAATCGATTTTCCGATTTAAACGCGTTTGGAACTTTTTTTGCCGTTTAACAAATTTCGACGTTTAATTAACCCCGACGCGTTTTGTAACGCGTTAGGCGAGTAATAAATTCGCTATATCTTTAATATGCTGAAGCCGGATAGGAAACGTTCGCGCATCTAAGTTAAGGATACGGTCGATAATCGTTTTTTTTTCGGTTAGCGTTAATTTTCGTAAATTAAGAATAATATCGGTTCGGGAAGTTATACCGTTATATCGGTTTCTTAAGGTAAATTCGGAAACGTTATATATTGCATAAAAACGTTTATAACTAAGTTTCGGGTTCCGATTTTTAGCTTAAACGGCTAGGTTCATTCTCGCTTCTTTTATAAGTTATTTTATGTTGTTGGTGTTGAAAAATGAATGATTAAAGCTATATGGTTAAAATGGTAAAAAAACGAGCGGCGAGCTGGTGTGAGCGGGGAGCTGGTGTGGTACGTTATATAATAAGGATATAAACGTAAAATAATTAACTTATATCTTTTTAAGATATATCTTAAAAATATACGGATTACTAACGGAAATCATTTTAAATAAAGGAATAACATTTACTTCGAAATTTTGGCAAGAACTTATGACGTAATTAGGTTTAAATTACAAACTATCCAACGTATTTAAACCCCAAACAAACGGATAAAAAAAAAGAATTAACCAAATACTGGAAACCTATTTATAATGCTACATTAATTACGAACAGAATAATTAGGTCCAGAAATTACCTATCGTATAATTGGCCTATAATACTAATTACCATAAAAGCACCAAAATAATCCCAATAAATACCAATTTTGGTTTTATACCAGAAGTTTATAAACATGTACGCAAAAAACCTGTTAACGTTAAAGTAATTCTGACATTAAAATAACTTAAATAGCTAGATACAAAAATGAAAGCAAAACTCGAATTTATACGTAACTAAATAAAGAAATACTATAATTAGAAAAAATTAAAAGGATTAACCTTTTAGAAGGGAAAGATGGTTTACCTAGCCATTAAAAACATCCAGATTAAACAACTAAACAAAAAACTCGATTTTAAGTATATCGGCCTATATAAGATTATTAAGAAAATTTTAGAAAATAATTATTAATTGGAATTGTTACCTAAAGTTAAACTTTATCCAGTTTTTTATATTTCCTTACTTAGGTTAACAACAGATACCATTAAAGTTAACATAAAATACGAAAGAAATAAAGAAAAATATACTAATATACAAAATAAAAAAAATCTTAAATATGCGCAAGGAAAACGGATTTACTTAATATCTGGTTAAATAAAAAAATTACCCAGATTCCGAGAATATTTAGAAACTCGCTAAAAACCTTAAAAACGCCCAGCGCCTATTAAAAAACTTTTACCGGCATTAACGGCATTAAAATTAAAATTATCCTAAAAGGAATCCTGTAAGGAATAAACGCTTTTCCGCTCGAAGGAAGTAATGGTAACGGATAATTAACGCTGTTCCTCCTTAAAACGTTTTTACGCTTCCAATTCGTCCAAAAAAGTTATATTACGACGAATTAATTCCAACGCCTTTTTACGAAAAATGATTTGCTATTTTTCTAATCGCTTTAAACGCAATATAACTTTTGTCATTTTTAAAGAGGCGTTTTGCATGTTTTATTAAGCCTTAATTAATAAAACCTTAGCTGCTTGTTAAGCTTTATTAAGACGATCCTTCTCCTTATTAACGTTGTTAAGAAAGGATAAGGGAACTCCGGATCCGTCGCATCGGCGGTTCGGATAACGGACGTATTCGTCATAACGACAAAGGTCCTTAATTATCTTGCAAGTCGAGCCATTTTTGAAGCAAGGTATATACGGTATCATTTTAAAACCAAATGTACGAATGTAAGTAATAAGCGAGGTAATGCCTTTTTTCTGGTTCGGACGATTACGAGGTTTACGATTAGGCATATAACCAGATATAATGAAAAGTGAACTTATTAAAAAAAAACAGAATCTTTAAGGGTAAAGATTATAAAGGGGGAAAATCGTGTTATAATCCATATAAACCTAGCCTCGGCAAACGATTACCCCATTTGGGACAAAGGATTACGTGATATAGATTTAAATGGATGTTTTAATCCAACATAATCCATGGTGATGGATTTGAATGGATGTTTTAATTTAACATAATCTATGGTGATGGATTTGAATGGATGTCTTAATCCAATATAATCCATGGTGATGGATTTAAATGGATGTTTTAATTTAATGTAATTTATTGATTTTTTATTCCTGATATATACGTTCGTTATTTTTTATAGTTTAGATAGCTTCAGCTTGTACTATAACTTGGTTACCCAGATTACCTTTGATAATCCGCTATTACCAGACGTAATTATTGAACGTATTATTACTTAGTTTCCCATGACGCTACTGCTAACATAAACCGCACGACTAGGTTTAATAGTTGGTTAAACCCCTTAGCCGTCATAATATTAGTATTGTTTTTAACCTAAAAAAATCAAACATAATATAACCTATAGCAGAGAAAACGCTACATAGATTAAAACTATAATAATAAGTAACTTAAAGTTCTTATATAAAAACTTAGTATAAATGAACATTAAAATATTAAAAAAACTGTTTAAAATAAAGAAAGCCCTATAATAAGAGCTAAATAATTTAAGTAAATATTAAACTTAGATGAGACGTATAGAGATTGCGTCTGGTAATCGCAGTTAAATAAAGCTGATCTGAGTAACTAAGTCATATTATGTCCTCGAATGCTACCTAGACACAGCAGGTAAGCGGAGGCCTTTACAGCGCTAGCCTTATTCCGAAGGAGGTCCACTTTGAGCTTAATACATGGGAGAAGCACTATGATGCGTTCTTAGTGTATAATGGAGCTGCGTTTGAGCCCTATCGTGGCACCAAGTGTGACGGCTAAGGGGTTTAACCAACTATTAAACATAGTCGTACGGTTTATGTTGGCAGTAGTGTTGTAGGAAACTGAGCAATAATACGTTTAATAGTCACGTTTGGTAATAGCAGATTGTTAAAGGTAATCTGGGTAACCAAGTTATATTACAAGCTGGTAATCTATCTAAGCTATGGTAATAACGAGTGTCTATATTCTTATTTTGGCTTAAGATGCTTAAGCGGCTTAAACCCTTAAAGTCGTTAAGTCCTTTAAGCCCGTATGGCAGTTTAAGGAGCTTAAGGAGCTTGGCGCCTTAAATCCTTTAAGCTAGTTACGTAATTTTTTAACTTAGGTCGGAGCCAACTCCTTTAAAAGGTCCGACCGTTTATGTTATAGCTAAAACCGTTAGGTTATAACACAATTTCTCCCTTCCAGGATTTTTGCCCTTAAAAATTAATTTATTTATTAATTAATTCCGGTAAGTAACCTTTCTTTTTTTATATTTATAATGTCGGGTCGAATTAAAAAACGTCGTTTTCGTTAACGTATTAACGCTTTAGTTTTTTTAAAACGTATTAATCGTTTTGGTTTTAATATACCTTTTTATTTTCGTTATAAAAAAGAAGGCGCGGATTATAAGGTTACTTATGATTCCGTAAAGTGCGTACGATGTATTCGTTATAGCGGTTTTTATAATATTTTCGGGCCTTTAAAAATGGAGTATTAAAAACTTCTTAACGAAAAAGATCTTTTAGAACGTAAGGAAAAATAGGTTCGAAAAATATTGCAAACTATTATAAATAAGCTTAATCGTTTGCAAAAGCAAAAACGACTTTTTCGTTAACGGGGCATCGAAATGTTTCGTCGTAATATTAAAGGTGCGGAGGTTATGAAGAAATTCAAACGGTTAAAAAAAGAACGGGAATAATTGGAGGCGACGGTTACTGCGGTTACGTTAAACCAAGTCGTAAATCCGGTCGATTAGTCTGAACCTATTAATTAATCGACTGCTAACTAGGGTGCATCCGTTGTTACTGGTAAAAGTTTTTTAATAAACGTTAGGCGTTTATAAGGTTTTTAGCGGGTTTTTAGGTATTTTCGGAGTTTAAGTAATTTTTTTATTTGATTAGGTACTAGGTAAGTCCGTTTTTTTTGCGTATGTTTAGGATCTTTTTTGCTTCGTATGTTGGTATATCTTTCTTTGCTTTTTTTTCGTATCTTATATTAACCTTGATAGTATTTATTACTAATTCGAATAAGGAAACGTAAAAAGCTGGATAAAATTTGATTTTGGGTAATAGTTCTAATTAGTAATTATTTTTTAAGACTTTTTTAATAATTTTATATAGGCCGATATACTTAAAGTCTAGTTTTTTATTAAGTCGTTTGGTTTGAATATTTTTGGTAGTTAAGTAAACCATATCTTTTTCCCAAAAGGTTAATCCTTTTAACCTTTTTTGATTATAATATTTTTTTATTTAGTTACGTACGAATTTAAATTTTGTTTTCATTTTTACGTATAATTATTTAAATTATTTTGATATAAGGATTATTTTAACGTTAATAAATTCTTTACGTATATTTTTATAAACTTTTAGTATGAAATTAAAATTAACGTTTACTAAAGTTATTTTAATACTTTCGTAATAACTGGTATTATAAGGCAGTTACGCGATAGGTAGCTTCTGGACTTAATCGTTTTGTTCGTAATTAATGTAATATCGTAAATAGGTTTCCAATATTTAATTAGTTCTTTTTATCTGTCTATCTGTTTAGGGTCTGAACGCGTTAGATAGTTTGTAATTTAGGCCTAATTACGCTATAAGTTTTTGCCAGAATTTTAAAATAAATATAATTCCTTTATTTAAAATAATTTCCGTTAATAATCCGTATATTTTTAAAATATATCTTAAAAAGATATAAGCTAATTATTTTACGTTTATATCTTTATCATATAATAAAAAATAAGAAAATTTAGTAAATCGATTAACGATTACGAAAATGCTATCGTAATATATACCCGTAATTAGGTTTTTTAAAAGTAAAAGTTTAGTAATAAAATCGAAAATAATTAAATCCCATGGTCGTTTTGCGATTAGTAATAGTTGTAATTTTCCGTATGGCTTATGTCGTCGAGCTTTTACCTTATTACAGATATAGCATTATTGTCGTATTTCCTTTACTACTAATTTTATTTTAGGAAAGTAATAAGTGCGTTATAGTCGTTTTAAGGTTTTATGGATCCCTGGGTGTCCGTATAATTAATGTTCGTATATGTTTCTTACTAATGTTTCCTAATATTCTTTTAAGATTTGTATTTTTTTCATTTTTTGGTCCTCGGGTAAGTTGTTGTTATATTCCTGGATTTTTTGGTATAAATTAAAGGGTACTATTTTGATTGTTGTTATTTATCGTAATTATAAGTATTTTTTAACGTAATGTCGAAAATCTGATAATTAACCTTAATTACCTTTTTTTAAGGTTTGGTTTTCGATTAAGTATATTTGCTTTGCTATTTTTTGATTTCTTTTGGTGGATAATAATAAAGTTATATTTTATTAATTCCTTAACGTAACGTAATTATCGTCCTATAAGTTTTTTGGTAATAGTAAAGCGGGTAAGGTTTTTATAGTTAATATATACCTTAACTTAGTATAGGTTTTCCTTAAGGTAATGTTTAAATTTTCGGAAGGCCTTAATAATAACCATAAATTCTTTATCGGGAATGGCGTAATTTAACTTTGCTTTTTTTAACTTATAAAAGTAAAAGGCGATAAGGTATAAATAACCTTAATTATCGCGGTATCTTGCTATTACGCTTAAAATATAATCCGAGGCGTTAGTTTTAAGTTTAACTAGGCGGCTTGGGTTATATATGACCAATATTAACTTACTGGTGATCGCATTTTTGATCTCTTAAAAAGTTATTTTTATTTTTATCGACCAAAAAAACTTATTTCCTTTTTTCCTTAGGTTAAATAATGGTGTAACTATTTTGTTAAAATTCCGAATAAACTTTCTGTAATAATTAACGAATCCGAAAAAAGCTTATATTTCCTTAACTATAATGGGCGTTTTTTACTTCTGTATTACAGCGATCTTTTTGGGGTTCATTTTAATATATCCTGGGGTGATAATATGTTTTAAAAATTCCACCTTTTATGTATGGAACCAACTTTTTTTATTATTAATTAAAAGGTTGGCGTTTTATAAAGCTTAAAGAACTATATAAACGTATCTTACGTATTTCTTTTTGTTTTTCGAATAAATGAGAATGTCGTCGAGGTAACAAATAACGAAAATATTTAAATACTCCCTAAGCATATAATTAACTATTCGTTAAAAGGTTATTAGTATGTTCATAAATCCGAAAGGTATAACAAAGTATTTAAAAAATTCGTACTTTATCTTAAAGGTTATTTTTTATTTATATCCTAGCTTAATACGAATCTAATTATATCCCTTTTTAAGATTTAGGTTTATAAATTAATTTGTTCCGTAAAAACGATTTTTTATTTTGTTAATTAGGGGTAACGGTATTTTATTTTTAACCGTAATATCGTTTAGTTGCTTATAGTTGATAACTAAACGTAACTTTTCGTTTTTCCTTAATATAAAGAATATAGGATATCCGGCTAATAAATTGGAACGTCGTATGTAACTTTTCCGAAGTTTATTTTTAAGGTATTTACGTAATACCTATAATTCTGTTTCGTTAAGGTTATAAATCGGATAAAATCTAATTAATATTTTTTCCTTAAAGATTATTTTATGGTTTTATTCGTTATGTTCTGGTAATTTCGTCTCGAACTTTTTATGAAATAGTCGTTTATATCTGTGGTATTATGGAAATACGTTAGTTATAATCTCTGGCTTTACGGGTTAATGCTGTAAATAATCGTTTATTTTTTGCAACTTTGTTCGGATAGTGGCGATAATACGTTATATCTTTTTGTAATGCCTTTACTTTTTCTTGTATTTTGTTTCTGTAAATGGTAAGGTTTTTGTCGTATCTTTATGCCTGCATTCGTCGCCATTTTCGATCGAATATGGAAATCTTTTCGTGTTTTGCTTTTTTTTATCTAATAGATATAAAGTAAAATTTACCTAGCTAATTATTTAATCGATTAAGAGGTTATATTAATACAATTATGGTTTTCCGAAAATCATATCGTAATTCCTTATTAGAACGATATCGAAATTTGTTATTTGGTTTCGTTTATTAACGAAAATCTCGAGGTAATTAATTTTACGGCTGACTTTTCCGTTATCGTAGGTAAATGCTTAACCTTTTGCGTTTTCGGTAATATAAGGTTTTATTTTTTCCTTTTATGGTAATCGAAATCGGTTAACCATATCCGGCGTAATATAGTTACCTCCTGTTATTCCGTAATCCATAAATGCGGTAAACCAATATATTTTAATCCTTACTTATAAGGTGATAAGGTCGTTTTTAGCTTTTATCGTCGCGTTTAAAGCCCTTCTAGGAAGCCCTTATTGGCTTTTCCGGGTTTTATTATCTTGCGGCTTTTTTATAAGTAACGTTCGTCTTTTAACTTATCCTTTAACGTTTTAATACGCTTTTAATTTTATGCGTTAAAAATTTTCAATTACTTTAGCTATTTTTCCTGTCGGCGTAAGGTAACTTCGAATAAAAGGATTTGCGTCTGGAAGTCTTTTTTGGTAATGTACTCTGGTTCGGGGGTTTTTTTATCGTGCTTGGAACTGGGCGTCGTATTATCTTATTTTTTTATTCCTTTTTTTTATTTCGTATTTGATTTTTTATTACTTATCCGGATCGTCCGTAAAGGTTAAACGGAAGTTTAAGTTGTTAATTACTTTTAAGGATGCCTTTATAATTATTTAATGGATTTACTTTTTTTTTATATTGTGATTATACCAGCCGTAATGGCATATAAGGTCTTCGTTAGGGTAATTTTTTCCTTCGGGCCAATTTGTTACTGCCGTAATAATATTAATGGTATTTTCCGAGGCGAACGCCTTTAGGTGTTTATATTATCGTTAATTTTTAAGGTTTTTTCCGGTTTAATTATAAAAGTCGAATCCCTAGTTATATATTCGCGTAAGGCGTATCTTAATATACCGTTTTCCTTTTATATATTTTAGGTAATAAATGCGCTTGCATTAAATAGCATAAAGTTTTCCATATCGGTTTGGTTATCCTGGTAGTAGGTTTTTATCCTATCCTTAGTATTCCTTAATCCATGCGTTAAGTTCTAACTGTTTATACCGCTGTCGCCGTTTCTTTTAGGAACGGGAAAGTAGTTTGTTCTTTAAAAATTTCTTTTATCCGTCGTATTTTTTTAGCCATTAAGTTATTATAAGTCCTATAATAAGGGCTCATTATTTTTGGATAGTTACTTGGGATAATTTTTTAACCTTTTGTAATTTTTGTTATATTTTCTCGGGGGGTTTGTGGTTATCTTTAATCTTAATTCTATTAATAAATCTGTTATCGTTTCCTTGGTTATTTCGAAAAGGTCCTTAGGGAACTGGTATCCAGGTATTTTGTCGTAACTTTTTAAGTGCCTTGCATTAATAAGCCTTATATCTTATTTTGTTATAGTTAAAGCACTTGATGGTACGAAAGTTACGTTATTGTACCGCGCCTAATTCTATTGGTCCTGGCGCCGTCTTATAAGATGTATTCGTTTTTCGTAACGTGCTGGTATTAAGGGGGTGCCTTAGCTTATTGTTTTGACGGTCCTTAAAGTGTTAAGTCCTTTAGGCGTATTGCTGATCGTCGATCTTAACCGCTATGGCGATATAATTTACCAGCTTTTCGGGGCGTTTATTTTTAAATAATTTCTTTTATACTTTTTTTTTAAGTTATTAAAGAATATAATTATTAATACCTTTTGTCCTTAATTGATCTTTAAAGCTAATTAAATAAAAAAATTGCCGTATCCGGAGGTTAATTTCTTTTCTTTTAAATTTTTAATCTTTTTCTCGGCCTTAATTTTTTTATTTACTATTTTAAATACTTTTTTTAATTTTTCCTTAAATGTTTCGTAATTGTTATAAATATTTATGGTTTCCGCGGATTTTTGTTAAGGGGGTTTAATAACTTACTTACAAAAAGTAAGTTTAAATTAAATAACTGCGTTCCCGGTTAATTATTTTACGGCGAACTAAATTCGAAAGGTAAATGTTACAAGTTTAATAAAAAAAATATTTAAAGTAAATACGGCATTCCGTAAGGAACTGTTATAATTTGGTGGTGGTTCCGTCGAAAAAGATAAGCTTAATAAGTTTCAAAACTTTTCTGGACTTTTTACCGTAAGTCGTTTATATAAATTGCGTTGGTTAATCCGGTTAATCGGGCTATTTCATATTGGCTTATCTTTTTAATTCGATTCGTTAAGCTTTTAATTAATTACGGGTTTCCTTAAAGGTATTAATAAGCTTGATTTTATTATTAATAAGTTAAGTAACCGCGTTAATTAATTAATCGAGTCGGCGTAAGGCTTCTTTTTGGGAGAGATTAAGTTAAGTCTTTTTATTATCGAAATCTATAAGGTTATCCTTGGGGATCTTGAAGGTTCCTTTAGGGACGGGTTACTTACTGGAAGATATCGTATTAATGGTATTGCTTAAAGTTTAATAATATTACTAAACAAAAGCTTATAACGTATAACGGCTAAAAGGTTTAACCAACTATTAAACCTAGTCGTACGGTTTATGTTAACAGTAATATCGTGGGAAATTAAGTAATAATACGTTTAATAATTACGTCTGGTAATAGCAGATTGTTAAAGGTAATCTGGGTAACCAAGTTGTATTACAAGCTAGTGATTTATCTAAGCTATGGTGATAGCGAATGTATATATCCTCATCTTAGCTCAAGGTGCTCAAGCGGCTTAAACCCTTGAGGTCGTTAAGTCCTTTGAGCCCGTGTGGCAGCTTAAGGAGCTCAAGGAGCTTGGCGCCTTGAGTCCTTTGAGCCAGTCACGTGACCTCTTGGCTTAGGTCGGAGCCAACTCCCTTGGGAGGTCCGACCGTTTGTGTTGTAGCCAAGACCGTTAGGTCATAACACCAAGCTTTCGTCGATGCCAAGCCGCTAGGAGTACGCTGGGCTAGCGCAGCGCCATATATTTTCGCACACAAACTGCATTTTCGATCTTCTCTTTTCTTTCCTCTTCAGTTAGATAATAAAACCCTTTTAGGCCACTCTTTGCAGATCGCACAGGTCAAGCCTTTCACACAGTACAACGCCTGTGATGTGGGTATTTGCAGTACGGCATATGTTAGTACAAATATTACAGCCAAATTTAGGTGGAAGCTGATGTATATTAATATAGATTGATGTGATTGGGGACTAAGCCCTTTAATTTTTCAGTGCACTGATAAATTTTACACTCGCCAGTTACTGCTGTGTCTAGTTAGGACCCGAGAACATAAACTGAGGTTATATAAATTATACCAGAGGTAATAAGAGTTTTGATTTTAAAGTTAGATCCGTTTAAATCCGTAAATCTGTTCGATTTTCTTTAATGCGTTCTCCTTAAATTCGTACTATATTAATCCCCTTTTAATTCGTAGGGTCCGTTCGGCTTTTCATAGGTGATTATACTAGTTTTCGGATGATACCAAGTTCCTGTTCCGGCCGTAGCTGTAAGTAGCTAGGTGTTAATCCGTAATATGTATTATACTAAGAGATAAAATACATTTAATAACCGCAGTGTAATAGTACCAAGTCATATTAATTAGTAAGTAAAATAACTGTATAAAAAATTTATAATAGTTATAACGTTTAAAGAAAGCTGGAATATAATAGCGCGTATACATGGAAATTTATAAATCCCCTAACTAATAAATTCTGAGTAATTTTACGTCATTTAAACTTATAGTTAATTTATATAAATTTGCTAATAAAAATTCTTAAAATCGCGTAACGTGCTTATATATTTAACGAGCTTGTATTCGTAACGAGACTATGTAGTACTCTATCTTACAGTTACTTAAGTTAAATGTACCTAACTTCTCTTTCACCCTCTTTCCGCAGCTCTAGTCTTATTCAAGCATACTCTGATTAGCGGGTCTATGCGTTGCGAATATTCTTCCTTTTATCTCTGGACCTGTCCTGAATACCTAATCTGTCTCTCTACTAGCTTCCGTGTCTCTTTGAGCGAGTTGGGAAATTTCCCTCCCATTTCCCTCAATCTTCACACCATAGCAATGGCCCTCCTTGAATTTCTGCCGCCAACTCCAGTCACCGCTTTCATGGCCACTTTGGCATGGCTGCCGCTCTCCGTTACCGCTGTAAGCATACTACTGCATCTACGATGGCCCTGGCCTTTCTCACGATAACCGTTTAGTTATGTGCCTACGCCACGGCACGCTGTATCTATCTCCTCTACTTTCATCCAGCTTCCCAGTTCCCGGGGCCTATATTTGCCGCCATTTCGAATGTACCTTACGCTTACAATTGGTACGATCTATGTTACTATGATTGTCAAATTTGTGTTTTGCGTTCTCTAACCAACATAGGTTGCGCGGAAGATGGCCGTGGGCGGTTGAGGAGATGGTCAAGAAATATGGTACTTGAATGAGTGACGTTCAGATGCAGTAAGGCTTTTCTACTGACGCGTTAAAGGGAATGTCGTTCGAGTTGCCCCAAACGAGATTGTGTTTGCGACGCCGCAGGCAGCTCTAGGTAAGCTCCCCCTCCCACCCTTCTTATTCATTTGGTTGATAACCTGGTCGAACCTTATTAAGGTGGGAAGGCGCTAACATCTCGGAAGACATATATAACCCTGCGGTCAAGCATCACGAGACCTGGCTGAAAACAGATCTCATGGACTTCGGTACGGGAGACGGAGGCTTTATATGGGAACAAGACCCCGTCAAGCGCCGTGAAGTGGCGAAAAAGATCTTACCCGCTTTCAGTACTAAAGCAATCAAGGCCAAGGAGCCAATTGTGCATCAGCACATAGACTTTTTCATCGAGAAAATGAAGAGTGTTGGCGGCAGCTCTGAGGGAGTTGACATGAACACGGTATGAGATTTTTGCAGCCTCTTCCTTTTGTTTTCTCTGCCCGGAAGCCTCAATATTAACACCACCATTGCAAGTGGATGATTTAGCTTGCCATGGACATGTCGGCCGACCTTGCATATAACCGCGAACTGCACCAGATGCGAGATGGTACGTAGCCCTTCCAGGCGTTACTTCCGATGCAAATCTGGATATTAACGCCCCGCGACTAGAGAAGAGCTCGGATTTCATGGAAACTCTCCTGGGAACTAATCTATTTGGAACGATCATGCAAGTTTCCAAGAAATTTCCGCTGCTAGCCCCCCTTGCCTACCTGTTTGTACCTCCCAGAGTTATCAGAAAGGTACCCAAAACGTTTAAGATGAACAGCCAAGAATTCCAAAGGCGGATTGATCATCGCGGAAATACGAGGCATCCAGACTTCATGGATTACATGCTCCCTCCTGACGCACCTGCGCCTAAAACTAAAAAGGAAAAGGTTCACCTTGAACAAGTTGCCCTACAGTTGTTCATAGCAGGATTCGACCCTATCCAGCTCGTATATTTTGGCAGTCTGTTCTTTCTCCTCAAAGAGCCCGAGATAGTTGAGAGTTTGGTCTTGGAAATTCGATCGAGTTTTGAAAGCTATGATGAGATAGTTCCCGATGCCCTAGCTGCCCTTCCTTATCTGAACGCTTGCATCCACGAAACTCTACGCCTACACGCAGTCATTGGTGCAGGGATGCCACGAACAAGCCCGGGTGCCTTTGTCGATGGGATCTACGTCCCCAAAGGGGTACGTTTAACTCCGTTTAGCTTTGTATCTGAGTTCCCCTGCGCTAATGCCCAGCAGGTCATCTGCCAAACGAGCTTTTTTACCATTGCGCGCAGTCCGCTCAACTTCCACGACCCATTAAATTACCATCCTGCCCGTTGGTTACCGTGCGAACATCCAAAATATGAAGCAAGATTTGCCGGTGATAAATTGAAAAGTCACTTCCCGTTCGGTCTGGGTCCCAGGGCATGTACTGGGCGGGAAATCGCATGGAGCCAGACTAGATTGTTCATCGCTAAAGTCCTGTGGACTTTTGACTTGGCGCAAACTCATGGGCAGGACACGACCTTCGATAAGGACTACAGCACCCATGTAATGTGGTACAAACCTGACTTCAGGGTCAGATTCGTCCCTCGATGAGTGAGTCGTGAGAAGGGCATGGATGCGCGACCGCACAACCATCCTCCCTTCATACTCTGGCGATCCGTCGCCACACCGGGGTCGTCCGCTTGCTTATATTCAGTAGTGCCTCAGAGAATGTGGTGGGAGTTGGCCATTATGGTGCAGCCAGGGAGACGCAATGCGAGACGACAACCGGGTGTTTGACTGGTTCTGCAGATCGGTCTCCTTGTTCGGGTATTTTGCTTTCCTTCATATGTTATATTTGTTTACCAGTCAACTGCCAAACTCCGTATTTATCGACCAAGAAGTAGTTTTATTTGATACTAAGCTTTTACACCCCTGTCGTCAACTCGAAACTGCCTTCATTCTCGCCCACTTGTAGGACGGTAAATGTAGGTCGATCATTTAGGTGACGAATGCTTAGTCGATCCCAGTTTTGGAAACCCGAACAGACGGCAACGTCGAAGCATACGGCCAGTCTGGCCTGCCTCTGTAACACATCCTGACTGGAAACGACTTCTACAGAGGTGTAGCATTAGAAAGGTGTAGCGTGACCTGAGCCTACGGGTAGATATAAGGTTCTTCGAGTTAGCTTCTCACATGCTATAATCTGGTAGGATTAGTTCGTAGGATATGTACGCTACGTATGTCTTTACATTATTTCGGATTCTCTGCCAAAGTCATCGGCAACCAGCCACATAATCCTGTTTAAGACGCACCACTGGTGGTTACTAATAGGTAACTAATAACGCTTCGGTAGACCATATTTTTGTAAATAGTTATGAAAGCTTACAAGAATGCCACCCGAACAACCTAAATGGTTTAATACGCGGTCCCCTTCAGGAAAGAGAGAGCAACACTTAATTGTCAACGTGGACCATACGCCATTCAATACGAGCCGCAAGCTATTCAAAACGTAACCAGGCCCCTGGAGGGCCTCACAAACCCCTTAGCCGAGACAACATTGATGTAAATTACGGCTGATAAAATGCGTTTCCGAAAATGACCTACACCAGGCTGGCCCGACTGGCGGTCAACATAGTTTGTATACTCTGTTAACGCCGCAGCGCCAGTCGCCCCAAACGCCCATGGTACATATTGCCGTAGGGTAGATTTAACATATTCTCTCTATTGCGTTCAAGATAATGGTCGTCACGCTTTATTCTCCTTACGCTGGCCTCTGGTATACGGAGGAGATACAATTAATTGTATGCTGAAAGACTTATGGTTCGCTCGCTGCCCCTCCATCTGCTTAAGTGCCTCCGTAGATAAGTAGTAATTCTGTCAGATCCTGAATGCCGAAAAATGTGGGGCCTCACATTTTTCGGCATTCAGGAGCTGACAAATTCCTAGATACATGCACGGTTTGGGACCGACTTAGGTAGCTATCAAATTGCCCGCAGCCTTCTTTCATTTAATGCTACGATACATAAGGGACTATACAATGTTCCCGCTTTCTGTCAGATTCGCATTTAGTCTTGTAACCTGCCAACGAACCAAGCCGGTCTAGGCCTGGTGTTCATCTGTCGTTGACTGTAGGGGTGCGTATTCATGTTGACATTGCGATGCTTATCATCCCTGATAATTAGCCAACACTGAAAAGACCCTTGCATTAAATGGAGGCCAATATGCTTACTCCTGCAAGATGGAGCAGGGTTGCATGCATGTATCAGGGGGTTGTTAAGTGGCTAAGGTAGATAAACGCCTCAGGTATCTCGGGGTGGGTGCGACAGCACATATCCGAGAAGTGGGCACGACAGTGAGCAGTAGAGTTCTATTAATGGCAAGGCGGGCGGATAGTATCAAATGTGGTGCTCCCCGATGCAGGTGCAACCATGGGGCATGTAATAAGCTTCCAACTGCATTTTATCAACGAGCCCATTCCAAGGCTGCGCCGCTCTTCAGCATATCTTGGTTCACCCTTGCGTTATCCCGTGTCAGTAAGATTTCAAATCATCAGAAGAGCAAGCCCCCGCCGCAAGCAGGCAAGATCTTCGCAGACAGTCACTTGTGCGCTTTTGCTGGTTTCACAGGCGGTACGTATATCCGAATGTTGTTATATCTAAAGCTTATGAGTTAATTACCGCCAAGTGGTACTCTCAGCTACTTTGCAGCGACCCACGGCCCATTGCTCATCCAACTCCAAGACCCCGTTCCTTTTGTTTTTATGTTATCCTCGTCGAAAGCACTGCACAGCCCGAGCCCCACCTAGCCGCAAACTCGTTTACCAAGGAAGACGAAGCGTAGGCTAAGAGCAAGGCGGTAAGAGAGACACAGTCCATATATTTAGCCATGATTTCTGACATCGAAAGCGATAGGCTGAACTGTCGTGTCGAGCCTTAGTGTTAATTCAATCTGGGGCTTCCTAGTCTCGAATCAGGTTGACTTGACCTATAATTGATATGACCGACGAATCCCCTACCCAGGGCGCCGCCAGTGAGGGTCCAAAAGACTTTAAGAGAGGCTTTCGGTTTTGGGCAATTATAAGCGGACTAGCCGTGACGGGTCTACTTGCCGCTTTGGAACACACAGTCGTGACGACTTCGGCCCCCAAAATCCTGACCGAGCTTCAGCTCCGGGAAGATTTTATCTGGATCACAAATGCTTTCTTTATTTGTAGGTTCGTTCATTAGGTCTCGATCATTGAGTTTATGCTGAGAATGCTGCAGTGCGGTATCTCAACCTCTTCTCGGCCAATTATGCAATGTTATTGGTCGAAGATGGGTCTACCTATCCATCGTAGCCCTATTTACGCTGGGAAGTGGGATATGCGGAGGAGCAACTAGCGGTTCCATGTTAATAGCAGGCCGCGCGGTTCAAGGCATTGGCTCCGGAGGAATCATCTTGATGAATAGTGAGTTCTTGTGTCCGCCCTGAAGTCCTTGCACAGCGCCGACGCTCCATATCATCACTCAGACATTATCGTATCCGACTTGGTTCCATTGCGCCAGCGGGGATATTATGTAGCAATCCTCCTGGCTGTCTTTGGCGTTGGGACGGCTTTGGGTCCTTTCATCGGCGGTGCCATCGTCGATTCAACGTCCTGGCGTTGGGTTTTCTATCTGAACATTCCGATTGGCGGTGTATCCCTCGTCATGATGTTTTTATTCCTCCATGTCAAGTATGACAAGCAGATGTCATTCAAGGAGAAAGTGAAACGTATCGACTACATAGGCAACGGCATACTGATGGCTAGCACTGTGGCCATCCTTTACGCTCTCACTTACGCTGGGACGGTCTACCCGTGGTCATCGTGGCATAAACTAGTTCCATTAATCCTAGGATTTGTGGACTTTATCCTATTTGCAGGCTTTGAGGTCAGAGGCTTCGCACCAGAACCTGTCACCCCGGTGAGACTGTTCGCGCATCGTACGTCAATCATTGTCCTCATCAACACCTTTGTTAGCTCAATGTTGTCCTTCTGGTTTTTATTCTTCCTTCCGGTATACTTCCAGTCCGTAGTCCTATATTCGTCATCTCGCACAGGCTATTCGCTTCTGCCGCAATCTATCGCCGGAATTCCAGGGGCCGCCATTGCCCCTATTGCGATTAGCAAATGGGGTAAATTTGTACCGGTACATTTCGCCGGCTTCGCCGTCCAGACTCTTGGGTTTGGCTTGCTCTCGCTACTTTCGGAGAATACATCTATTCCTGAATGGGCTGTATTCCAAATAATTGCTGCATTGGGGATCGGCATCATCATCGATACTCTACTTCCTGCATTCCAGGCTCCAGTGGCCGAGGTCGATCAGGCAGCGGCGACGTCAGCTTGGAGCTTTCTGCGTGCATTTGGAAGCGTTTGGGGGGTTGCGGTCCCGGCGGCCATCTTTAATAACCGCATCGATCAGATGCTGAACACGATTTCGGATCCCGTGGCGCGCGAGATGCTCGCAGGAGGCGCTGCATATCAGGATGCCTCCGCGGCTTTTATCCAGCAGTTTCCACTGTCCGTACAGGCTGAGATACGCGCTGCATACAGAGAAGCATTGAAGCGGGTCTTCCTCATATGCGTGGCTTTCTCGGGGCTGGCAACCTTGCTAGTTCTGCTCGAACAGGAGGTACCTCTGAGACAGGAGCTTGACACCCAGTATGGGCTAAAAGAGGAAAATGCTAGAACTGACCTAACGCTAGACACTAAAGCTCAAAACTCAGGTGGCGAGGCAGCTTAGCATAGCAAGTAGCCGAAGATGGAGGAGCAAATTTTCTAGCTTGTTATGCACTCAGCTTAGATACCAGATTCCTTTCTTTGCATAGATAGATAGCTTCACTTCCCTGTATCTCGTCAACCTCTCAGATGTTTTTCTGCACGAATCGAAAACGCCGAGCTTGCCCAAGTTTCTCTGCAAGTCTCGGAGAAAGACCAAGATAGGTTAGTGGGTTTGACGTATTGGGTCTCATTTGAATCCATAACGCAGAAACCTTTTTTTCGTCATTTACACTGAATAATATTTTCTTATAGTTTTGTTGTTTTTGCCAGTTGGAATGGGAACAAAGTAGAAAAGAAATGAATCTTAATTGATACTAGCTAAAAAGACGGCCGCGTTACGGCCGTAACCTTTCTGCTCTAGTTCCAAGGATATTTAGCTGCTTACATAATCGTACAAATTAACTTCCAAGCATAATATTAGTAAAGAGATTGTACGTTTTCATACATTACCTTATTAAAAAATAAACGGGCTAAACGCCCGCTTGTTTTTTTATACGGATTTGCAAGTGTATACGTAAGCATATAAATTAGAAGGTGCTTATAGTCTGTACGTACAATAGACCTATTAAAAAGTTGCCCATACTTACATACGTACGCTTATTATAATTAGCTTTTTTTTTCTTAAACTATTATAAAAATAAGTACGAATAATTTAAATTAATTACAGCTTATTACATAATCGTTTTTACATCTCTTACCCATAATATTTGCAATTACGAAACCGAAAGAATTTAAACTGTAATTATTTAAAAAAGATCGAAATTATTCTTGCACTTTTTTAACGGACGGCTTCGTACGGGTTTACCGTAACGTTATTTTTGGCTTCTATTTTACGTTCCTTCCTAACCTTATATGGGCTTATTTTTACCGGCCCCATTTTATGTTACTTCCGTTTTTGGCAACTCCTTTTAACTCGTATAATTTCGTACGTATACGTATATATATTAACTTATTTTTAGGTTCCCTGGTTCTTTTTTCCCCTTATATTTTACGTACAAATCTATACGCCAATTCGTTTGTATATATACGTATAAAACCGTTCGCCCGCAAGGCGGTCACGTAAGCCATATCTAATTTTAAAAGCATAAGCATAAGTAAACCCGTCCGTACGAACGCGGCCGTAACCTAAATAATCGATCCGGCCTTAATTCATAAAAAACCGGCTAAAGCTAGACATAACCGTACGCAATCGGGTAAGCAAATATA
Source organism: Monosporascus ibericus (assembly GCA_004154915.1). Lineage (NCBI taxonomy): Eukaryota > Fungi > Ascomycota > Sordariomycetes > Xylariales > Monosporascus > Monosporascus ibericus. The sequence goes on along the minus strand of QJNU01000154.1, from coordinate 23,635 downwards.
ATAAGCCGAAACGTTATCCTCGCCCGTACAAAAACTTACAATACCGTTCGATAACTTATAAAAAACCACGAATCCCCCAAACCTATACAATATCGTACGGAGTTTTTCAGAATCCAAAAACGAAAACGAAGGTTCCGAAAAGCCTAAACGTAAACGTACGAAACTATTCATAAACCATATCAACTATACGGCCTCGGCTAACGCAAATTAGCCGTATAATCGCGTAAAGCTTAACTTATAAATATACGCGCGCGTTCGTAAAAGTACAATCGGTAAAATCGCGAAAATATTCGATCGGATTAAAGTTCGTATAATTACGTACGCGTCCTTTTATTTTTTAATTAACCCGCTTATAAAAAAATCCAGCCAAAATAATTCGTATAACTTCGTACAAAGTATAAAAAGGATTACGCAAACTTACGTATTTTTAAGTTATCCCGATAGTAAAATCTTACCGTACGTAACCGTATATCCCCGTTTATCGGCGTACGCGTATATTTTCGTACTAACACTTACCATAATCCGTATTCGCATTTATATACGGCACCAAACGCGTCGGTAATAACGCGTATTAACAATATCGTAAAAAAATAACCCGTATAAAAAATGCGTTAATACGTACATTACCGCATAATCTCGTACTATATATATACGGAACCAAACTAATACGTATAAAAATATACAAAGAAAAAAAAAGAAAAATGCTATACGGGCTATAAATACAACTCGCAAAAGGCTAAATATTTCTTCAAAACTGCTTAAACCCGTACGTAACCATACGCCCTTTTACCCCATTCGTATATATATATTTCTATCCTTTCTTTTCTCGTATTAAGCCGTACGAAACCGTACCGAATACGCCCAAAAGTCGTAGCTTACCCGCGACTTATATAAAGGCAAACCACCGCAAGCATCTTAATACGATTACGGCAACGCAATAAAAAGTTATAAATACGTACAAATCCGTACGTATATAACCTTAAACGGAAATATACTAATTCATACGTAAGTTTTTACGCAGCAAAAATAACTCGTAAAATAAAACGTACGGTTTCGTCCAATAATAATAACAACGATAAGTAATCGCTAACCAGCCACCTTATAACGTATAATTTCGTACGCATCATCTTGGAATTCGCCTAAATACGTACAGCGTCGTACGTTTCGTCTTAAATTTTCTTCGGCACTTCAGCATTCGGCATCCCGTATAGGCACGTACATCGGCGTTTAGCGTTCTCGTTAAGGTTTTTTTTTTTTTTTTTTTCTCTTTTTCGGTTAATACCCGTATATATCCGTACGTTTACATACGATACCCCTTTTGCGATTTCCCATCTTTACGTATAAAATCGTACGCATACTTACGATATTTGGTTAATTTTCTTTTCTTTTCTTTTCTTTTTTTTTCCCATAATATCGTACGTTTTCGTTCGGATTACAAGTTTCCATTTTTTCGAACGAATACGTACGACTCCTAATCTCGCATACGGCTTTATACGCCTTTATACGCCAATTAAGGCATCTTATTATATATACGTTCGTTCGTTTACCGAAAAATATGTTACCGGTTATAACGAATATAATCGTATAAGCCTTTACCCTCCCGTACGTTTACGTACTTATTTTAATATATTAATAATTTTAATACGTACGCCTTTATTCGCCTTGAAAAAATACGCTACCGGTTAAAACGAACGTTTACGTACGGTTATATATAAATTCCATTTATTTATCGTTTATAATTATCGTACGTCGTTATACGTAAAATAAATAATTTAAGTAATAAAATTTTAAATAATCTCGTACGTAATATAGTTATATGGTTATTACGTAACCGGCCGTAAAAGGTTTAATATATTATATATCCGACTAAGTTTATACGGCGCCATTTTTATTTGTATATTATCGTAATAAATCGTAAGAATCCTATTAAAGTTTATAAGAAAGTAAGTACTTTTTTATATATAATATTAAAAACAAATAAACTTATTTTACGTATACCGATTGTAAAATTACGTACGTCCGTTATCCGGAATATAACGACATAAAACTAACCGTAAAAAAATACGGGTTTACGCAAATTAACGTTAGTTATATTTAATAATTAACCTTAAACTTTATTAATAGTTATGGCAAAATATAACGTTAACGGTAATTACGTACGAAATTATTTAACCGAATAATCGTTATTCGGTACGAATAATTTTACTTTCGGAATAATCCGTATAGCACCGTCGAAAGAGCCGGCTAATATGGAAACCTTAATGCCGTAAATTTTTAATTTCCGAATGATTACTTTCGTATTATTATATAAACCGCCGTCCGGATTAATATTCCGTAAAATTATAACCGGAGCGCCAACTTTTAAAGATAACGTCGACAGGGATAATCTATTAAGCGTAAAAATTCGTAAGTATTTAACCGGAGGGGTATCCTTTGCCAAATCGGTATTTTCGACGGCAACGTTAATAACCTAATATATACGTATAGGACCGGGCATTTTGTTAAGCAGCTTTTCGTTAATAATCCGTACGGTTTTATTTATAATCGTTAAAAAGACCCGTAACCGGAAAAAACCAAAATTAAACGGTGTTTTATTTAAAAGGCGGTTTAGGTATACGTAATCGTATAAAGCTTTCGAATTCGATACCGTAAAAATATAATTAAATAAATAAATATATCCGGATTATTACTTATTATACGAAAACCGCCTTAATTATTTCGTATACGTACGGTTCAGTTCGTTGGTATAACGAAATCGTATATTTCGAATAAAACGTAATTGCTATAATTAAGGCCATATATAAAAAGAATTATAAGTACGCGTTAACGGCGTAAGCATAATTATATTCGGATATAACCGAAAGGATTTACGCAAAATCGTTACCTAAAACGAAAAGGATCCCGCCGAATAAAAAATTTCGCGAACGTAAATTACGAAACGTATGATTAATAACTTCGAAAGCAAACCGGTATTACATAATAATCTTATTTTATATTACTAGCAAAACCCGGAAAATAAGTTTAACTAATTCCGTACCTTTTTTTACGGAATAAACCGAAATTTCGTTAACGTTTAAAAAAGTCCGGAACCTTAAATAAGCCGTACGCCTTTTAAATAATAAAATAATAGTAATCCCGGATAAAGTTATACATAAAATAACGTTACCGTAAATACGGTAATAATAATATAACGTTTTATATAAATACGTTTTACCGTAATTAACAAATTTTTAAAAGTAAAAATTAATAATTTTTAAATCGGTTTTAATCGAATCCGTAATAATCCGGAAATACTGTTCTTGCTCGGCGGTTAAGGTACATAAGATAACGTCGGCTTCGGCGCGTTTATGTACAAAATTATACGTTTACGTATTATCCGGTACGGAATCCGTATAATTAAGGGAATTTTAATCGAATTAAAGCGCCGGAAATCCCATAAACGAATAATTCCGGTTCCGGTCCATAAAATCTTATTCGATAAAATATAAACCGTAATGCAGATAAAAATTAATTAAATCGAGTAAATAAAAGGCGTATAAATTAATATAATAACGGAAATCGTTATAAAAGTCCGTCCGGAATTGCTGTGAAATACGAAAAAGATCGATAAATTTACCTTTAATTAAAGCGAAAATAAATAATTCGCGAAATTATATAGGTATAAACGAATTTTTTTATTCGTAAAATAACTTACGCCAATATTTATTATCTTTAAGTAAATTAAATTTTAAATAAGCTTTTTTAAAAATTATATAAAATTATTTATTAACTATACGAAAATACTTAAAAGGAATTACGTTAGGTACGGTAATTAATAATAAGTAAAAGTAAAACCGTTCGCCAGCCGAAAAATAAACGAAAATTATACGGCCTATAATCGTACGATTTTATTTACGTACGCGTTACGTTTTTAATTTAATATTTTATACGTACCAGGACGAGAAATCCTAATACAAAACAAAACGGTACGGATTATCGATATTTTATGCCGCGTTATATAAAAGCCATTTTTATAAGATCGTACGAAACCGTTTTAATTACGAAAAAAGCTTATAAACTTATGCGTATTAATTAAACGAAATTAAATTTTCCTTATTTAAATAAATCGTAAGTTATACGATAATAAAATATTAACTTTAAACGTAAAATTCGTATAAATTCCAATATGTTAATGTAAGCGAAATATACCGGCCGCCAAAATATTATACGATTTCGTTCATAATTTCGTCTTTTCGTATATAATTATATATAATTTTAAAAGTAATCCAATTATTACCTTTATAAATATATTTTTAAATATATTTAATAATATATACAGTTACGTACAATTTTATATTAATATATATTAAATATTTTAAGGAAAAAATACGGGAAAAGAAATTAACTTAACGGTTATTTATACGATATTATACGGCGTCGTACTTTTCCGATACCGTTCGTTCGACATAAATACCGGTATCCCGTTGACAATAAAGGGGATAATTATCGTTTCGTATGATCGTTATATCCGTAAAATTCTTAAGAAAAAATTTCGTATAAAAAGGTTTACCTTCCGTACGGGCCGAATTTTCGAACGAACGAATAAGTACGGCCATATAAAAATAACGGAAATTAACGCGCCCATAAAACCTATAAATTATCGAACTTGTTATAATGTTTCGTAATTTTCCGTCCGGATTTTAATTAAACGTAAATATTTTCGCATAAATAATACGGTTAACGTTTTTTAATAAAATTAACCGATTACGATCGCGCGAATTTAAAAAGATTAAGTAATATATATACGGAAATTTACGCTTTTAATATTCGACGGTCCAGATAAATCCGGAATAACGACCGAAATAATTTAATTACGTAATATTTTATAATAATATTTAAATTTTTATATAAAAAATACGGACGCTAAAATTAAGCTTATCTTTCGAAGCTTACTTAAAATAAAGTTCGCAAATAATTTCGGGCCGTTTTACGTTCGTAAGAAATATAACGAATAAAAACGAACGGCCAAAATATTATACGATAACTATAAAATTTTAATAATATTATTACATAAAAAATTAAATTTTTATATAAATTGCAAATAATATAATATACCGCCTAATTCCGGATAAATCCGTATCGCCTTAATATAAAATATCCCGAAGGCCGGCGTATAAAGCCGTACGAAATTTTGGCTAATTTATACGGATATACTTTAAATCTTTTTATTCGATAACCGTTTAGGTATTGACGACGTATTATTAAAATAACCGATTAAAAACGAACGGAATATATTAATATCGTACGTAATTAAATAAAAAGTAACGAAAATATTCGAATAAAATAATCCCAAATTTCGTACGATTATTACGAATATCGGTAACTTATAAAAACGTATCATACGAAATACGGCTATCCGGAAACATTAACGGATAAAATAACGGAACGTATAAAAAATATTTAACGGATATGCGAAAATAAAAAAACGTAATTCCGTTTACGGAATTACGTTATGCAAAAATAAAGTCGCGTTATCGTTCGTTCGGATACGTATCCGGAACGACTTTAATAACTTCGTCCGCAAGCGGAAAATTTTCCCGGCGCTTATCCGCGTAAGGTTCGACGACAACCTACATATTTGGTTATAGAATAACGTCGATTCGATTAAGGGAAAATCCGGACGTTTCCATATGGCGGACGGTATTTTCGAAACGGCTTCGTACGGTAATATACCGGTTAATATACGGATTACGGGACGTAATCTTCTCCGAAAAGGAACGTATAATATCCGGGTCGAAACCTTCGTTTAAATCAAAACGTTATTACGTAATTTCGTACGGATCCAAAAAATACAACTGCGCATAACGTAATACGGTACCTTATTCGGGTTTTAACGGACCGGTACGATAATATATATATCCTTAAATTTAGAAGTAATTCGGCTTACGGCCGGTTATTTACGTATTAATTTCGGTATATTCCGTAAACGTAAAAAATAACGGGGTATTATATCGTTTAATATCGTAACGGAACTTTTTCGTACGGAATATATCCGAATTTAATAAATATCGTAAAAATTCGGGTAACTTTTCGAAATCCGTTAAAAAAACTTACTTAAAGTAATAATAACCGCCGAATTCGACGTTTTTACCTTTAAATCTTTTTAATCGTATTCTTATTTAATATAAAGTTCCGTAATACTTATACGTAACCTATCTCATATACTTATAATCGTCCTACTCCGTACGTAAAATACCTTCGGCAAAAAGTTAACCCGGATAAAACGGAATTAGATTTTTTTCCGAAACGGACGTTAAACGTACTATATCATTATCCGCGGAAAGAGGCGTACGGTAAATCGAAGTTTCGGCCGACGGAATATATATATAAACAAATTCGTAAAAAGATATAAATAACGGAACGTCCAGTATAAAATAAAAAGCTTACTTAATACGGCGGTTTTTAACTAACGTAACAGGTTTATATAAAACCGTACGCCTACGTAATTAACGAAGTTCCGGATTATATAAAACGGGTTTAATCCGAATCCGGGCTAAATAACGCGTATATATATTATATACCGCATTATTAATACGAATTTTAAACCAAAAGCGAAATAAGTAATATTTATTTCGGTTATAATAATAAATATTATTAAATATAATAATACGTATATGTATATATCGAATTAAGTACGTACTAAAAAAACGATATCGTAAAAGGAAATAAAAAATAAAATAAAAAAAGGGGGAAAATAAAAAAGTAATTAAAAAAGATAATTAATAAGAATTTATACGGCTTCGTATAATATCGTATAAATACGTACAGGGTTATATATAATTCCTTAAATTCATAAAAAGCTTAAAAGCTATTAAAAAAACCGGCGTAAACCTTAAAGTAAAAAAAAAAAAAGGATAGAAAAGAAAAAAACGACTTACCCCCTTTTTCCCCCCCCTTTTTTAATACGTACGACTTTTATACGAATAAAACGATTCCGGAAAGGTTTATATAAAAAGTAAATAATAAGGTATTAATTTTATACGTATATATATAATACGAATACGTACATAAAATAATTTAAAAAAAAGAATTATTAAAAGTTTAATAATTTTATATATATATATAATATAAATATATCCTTTAATCGTACGAAACTACTTAACGATTTATTTTTATATAATATCGTTAAATACGATACCGAAAAAATCCATATAAGTTCGTATAATTACAAACGCATTATTAAGGATTAATAAAATTTAGCAACTTTAACGCGTTAAAGATAAAAGGTTTATTTATAAGCCCGTATTCGGTTAGCCTAAATATAGCAGGTCCGAAAGGTTCCGTACGGTTTTATACGTAATCGCCCGGAACCTTAACTGTAAATAACGCCGTTAAAAGCAACGTATCCCGCCATATCTGTTCGGCTTAGTATAATACCGTACGTTCCAGTTGCTTATTAAACGCTTAGTATTATCGACGTTAAAACATTACCGGATAACTTAGGGCAGATTTATACGGTTACAGGAATTAATATTTAACCATATTAATTAACGTTAACCTAAATTCGCTTTAATAATAATATCGTATAAGGTTTTACGGCCGTTTTATTTTGGAATTATTTAAAGTTTAATAACCGTAATATTCCGTACGAATCCGGCAGCGGTATGCTAATTTCGGTTTCGTCCGGCGGCGGTATACTAACTTCGGTTTCGTCCGGCAGCGGTATGCTAACGTACGAAATATTATTAAAAAGGTTCGACTTAACCGTTTTAACCGTTATAGGCGTCCCGGTCCGACTTTGCTATACCTATATGGTTCCGAACGGTTCCGTACGTTCCAACGAAGCCTTGTACGGCGGAGGGAATAACGATTTAAAAAAAAGGGGCGTAAAAACCGAAAAAAACTTTACTATTAAGGTTCGACTTTGCCGTTTTAACCGTCATAAACGTCCCGGTCCGACTTTGCTATATATATATAATTCCGAACGCTTCCGTACGTTCCTATAAAGTCTCGTACGGCGGAAGAAATAACGATTTAAAAAAAGGGGGAATAAAAACTAAAAAAACCTTATTATCGGGATTCGCATACGTCGCCGCAGCCGCCGCCGGTACGCCGCTTTAATTTAGCCGTCCTTGTTCGTATCCAGACGATTCCGAACGGCCGCGTAAAATTCCGCATAACCGTAAACATATATTTTCAAAATTATTATCATTATTATCCGAACCGTCCGACGATATCTTTATTATAAGGTTACCAAAAGCCGCCATACGCGCCGTAAGCTTCGGCATATAATCCGTAACCCCCGCGGTACGATCCTTTCGCGATTAAATACGTTCGTTTAATTTCGGGTTATTTTATAAAAATATAATATTATAAAGGCTTAACGGCATTAATTACGCCAAAATATCTTCGATATCGGGAAATTTAATACTTTATACGCCGGCGGTCTTAAACGTACGTATTTAATTAAAAGGTAAAACGGAAACTGGAAAAATCATAATAAATACCGAAATAACCTTAAGTTTAATAACAGAAAAACGGTATTAATAAGGAAATTTCGGTTCCGGCGGAAATATCCGTATAATCTTAGGCTGTTACTTTTAATTCCGGACGTAAACGTTTATATAAATATAAAAAACGGTAAGCAAAAAAGTACAACCCGAATATAACCGACCAAAATACGATTCCGTTTAAACGTAACGATAAAATACGCAATTAGCAAAAGATTAACGCTAATCTTTTTCGTATTTACGTACCTTATTATTTAACCGGGGTAACTTTTTTAAAAGAAAATATATATATATATCCGTTATTTATTACCTAAAATGCGATAAAAAAAGGAAAATAATGGAGATTATACGTTTACTTATAACGGAAACATAAAAACGGAAAACCGTAATAAAAGTTGTTATTAAAAATAACCTTAACATCATTTTATACGAAAACGTAATTTTTATTATAAAAATATTTAATTTTAAACTAAAAAGTATAATAATAATAAAAAATGTACGATTATAACAAACCAAGTAATAAATATTTCGTACGCATCCGATTGGGCTCAGACGCAAAATACGATAAACGTTTTTCCTAACAGCATAAAACGCAAAAACCTAAAGGGTCGAACGCCGCAAAAAGGTGTCGCGGCATAACGTAAAAAACGGCGACGGAACATACGAATAAAGTAAAAAAAAAAGGAAAAGGAAAAAATCAACCCTAAAAAAGGCAAACATTTTTTTTTAATATAAACCAACATAAAGTAAACAAAAACGCATACCGTTATACGCCATCATACAGAACCATACGAATCCAAACGGATCCGTATACCGTTATACGAACGCGCTAGGTACGTACGGATTACGTCGAATAAAATAACGGCTTTTAACATAACTAGCAAAATAAAAGCGATAACGGAAAAGGTCGATTTCGATAAATAACATTAAAAGGAACTTTACGTACGACATCGTACGATATCGTACGGAATTAAGTTTAAGCCGTTTTTAATAGTATTTTGTTAACTTAACGGATCCGTTAATGGATATCGCTAAACGTTTATGTAATGAACGTATATCGATAAGAACCGTATTATATTTCAGCCAGCCACGTTCGGATCTAGCCACTTTCGGATGCATGCGGTCTCGCAGTTTCCTGTGGCGCAGGAGCTATTTTATATTAGAGTAGATAGTCGTTGGATATCAGGGGTCCTAAGATAAAGGTTACCTCATTAAGATTAGGCTCTATTTTTAAGGTTGTGGCTGCGCCTGCGGCGCAGCTGTGGCAAGGGCTTTCCAAAAACTAGTAGCTTTAAGTACCGACCCATAAAAGACTCATATAAAACTCACAAAAAATACAAACCTTAAAAATAGGGCCTGATAACAAATTATGATTTTTTAATTCCGTTTTAGGCATTCTTATATAAATCTTTAAAACCTTTTAATTTAAACTTTTTAAAGATAACTTTAACTTAACGTTATTTATTTTGTAATTATTAAAAGTTAATATTAAATTAAAATCTCTATCTTTTTATATATATTTAGTTTTTATCTGCAGTCACAATGATCAAATGCAGGAATCTGCGTAACTCTCATGCGTTAGTTCTGTATGTTCTAGGAAAGGACAAATCTAGTCCGTGGACAATCGCCCTTACATACATAATTGGGTGACAAAGGATCGTTTGTAAACAAAGGGTATCCCAGGCAGCACTCCTGCAGCCTGAGCCCATAAAGCCAGCCAGCAGGCAATACCTGTAAGCACCAATTGCCGACACGCACTCTTGCGTTAGGTAACCATGGCTGGAAAGTCTAAAAAACAAATCTAAAAATAACTAATCTATACGGGAATTAAACCCTAATCTCTATACATCAATTTTCAATTTTCTCAAATCCTAAGTTCCGTATAAACCGTTTAAAATTTGCTTTATCAAATAACTTCGTAAGACCATTAATAGGGTTATCTTTATTTTCCACGTACTAAAAGTTAATATTTCCTACTAAGACTTCCTAACGGATATAATAATATTTAACTTTAATAGAACGCTTTTTTTTTAATATTTATATTTTTTTCACTTACTTTAAAGCCCTTATATTATTTTTTAAGATAGGAATAGGACCTTTAGGCATAAGCCTAAGCTTTATTAAAAAGTTCCTAATGGCTGTTACCTCCGTTATAGCTGTTTCTGTTCTTACGTATTTTGCTTCCGTAATGCATTTCGTAATAACGCCTTATAATTTTAAGATCCAAGATACGGGCGTTCTTGTTATAAAGAATATATACCCAGTTATAAACTTTACTAACTTGCTGTTATCCGTAAAACTTATATCCATTATTCCGAATAACCTTAAATCGTTATGTTTCCAGTACGGGTAATCTCGTTTTAGCTTCCAGTACCGAAAAAACAGGTTTATCGTACCGTTTAAGTAACGTTATAATCTTTTAATATATTTTTAGTATTTAGGTAACGGATTACTTATACACCTAGCTTAAATTAACGTTACAAACGTTATGTCCGATTTACTAATATAACTGGAATTTCTTTTTTTATTACTAAATTTACGTATTTAAATATGTTTTCTTTATTAACCTTGCCATCGTATTTTATAACGTGCTTTAAATAATCCTTAACAAATAGCGCAAGCTCCTTTCGCATTTCCTTTAACCTAATTAATTTTAATAACTTCTCGATATACTGCTGTTAATCTAGTCTGACGTCGCCAGTCGATAAAAAACGGACAATTCGTACGCCTAGGTATTAATCCGCGTTTCCTAAATGCTTAGTAAGGACGTCCTCGGCCACTTCCTTAATAACGCTTTTAAGGTATTATCTATCGGCTCCGAAAAAAAAGGAAATTATTAACATATAAAGTAATAATACTTTTAGTTTTAAGGTTAAAGTAAATCGTATTATCCGAAATCAGTAAGTGGAAACCTTGTTTCGTAAATATCCCTTTAACCTTTTCCTATCAAGTAGCCCCGGCCTGCATTAGGCCGTATAAGAGGTTTATTAATTTGATAAACTTTTTAAGGGAGAATTAAAACTTTTTTTATCTTCTAGGTACGTATCGAAATACCTTTTTAACATAAAAAACTGCTTTATGTATATATTTTCTTTTAAGTTTCCATTTAGGTAGGTAACGATAGAATCGATCTAAAAAATATACCAGCCTAAATAAGCAGCTAAAACTATTAAGATCTTTTAATATATAGCTTTTACGGTTTTCGTTATAGTTTTATTATAATTTATTTCTTTTCGCTATATAAAGCCCTTTACGTAAATACGGGCCTTAAACTTAGTTAACTTTCTTATAAACGTATACTTCTTTTTTAATACTTATTTAATATTAATAAAATATGCGCAGGTATGGCTTTTATTAAAAGGTATAAAATTAAAAGTTTTACGTAAAAGGTTTTCCTTAGCTTCCCTAAAAATTCCTTTAAGCCATATTTCTTATTTTAAGCCTTTTATGGCTTCCTTTAAGGACGGGCCGTTATCCGTTGCTATAAATATCTTATAAATAGTAAATAACTTACCCAAATTAATATCTTCTAAATCTTTAAATATGCTATCGTATTTATCCTTTAGCATATTAACCATTTATTACTATTCATAAACGTTCCGGATAGCCTGTTCGGCGTCTCCAGAACCACCAAAAAAATCTTCGTCGTCACTCGATGGGCTGAAATGGAAAATATATAGGCCGTAATTATCGCCTTTTTGGGTTAAAGCTAGCTTTAGTTTACGCATTAATTTTAAGGCTTTATTTAAAACCTTTAAGATATATAGCTTGGGAACCGTCTTTTTCGGACGCCCTTTTTTGCGCTTAACCTTTTTAATTTCCTTATCCGTATTATCTTTTAAAACGACGTTATAATTCTTATTTCTTATTTTAACGCCCTGTTTTTAACGATATTTTAAAGGTTTCTATACTGGTTACGGAAACGATCGGATAATATCCCTGGAATTTAAAGGATACCTTGGCTTTTCCAGGTTTTTATAAATTATAACGTACGGCGTGGTAAGAACTTTGCCACCCTTTAGTAATTATACTTTGTAATTATAAGTCCCTTTATAACCTTGTATCATCTTTTTAGCCCTTTAGGCCTTTAGTTTTTTTTTAATTTAGTCCTGTAGTTCTTATCGATTAGGACCGTATATCTGCTGCCGAGAATGTAAAGGTGATTATTATTAGTCTTATATAATCTTTCGGGATTAAGATTAAATGCTTTTATAAAGCATTTAATTAATGTTATATCCTTTACCGTAAATTGTCCAATCTTATTAATCGTATACGTTATAACCTCTATAACGAAGTCCTAAAAGTATGTAAAGATCTTTATCTACGCGGAGGTTACACGCGCCTTGTTTTATAAAAATTGAATACCTTTTTCCGCAATTCCGTTTTAATATGAATTATGGGGGCTGTAAATTACCAATTTAATACCCTTTATAACGCAGAAGTTCTTAATAATTGTTATGCCGAATTCCCTGCCGTCATCCCGACGTAAGGTTTGTACTTTTTTGTTTCGGCCTTCTGTATCGGGTAAAATCGTTTTTAAACGCTTGGTTATTCATATAATATATGCATATAAGTTTTGTTAAATTTCGTTTTTAGTTTTGAATAAATAGTATTTTTTACAACGCGAAAAGTCGTTTGTAATAAGGCCGTAATAAGCCTTATTCTTAATGCTGATAGGCTTAACGGACCTTACATCATACCAAATAATCTCTCCTACGTACAGCCCTCGTTTTTAAGGGTCTATAAACGGTATCTACCATATCTTACCTTTATCACATGCTATGCAAAGAAGCAATTCCATATCTCCGGGGTTTATATCGATCTTTATGGACCTTTTAATAATCCAAATTAATCGTTTTATGCTGGGGGTGGCAAAGGCGGCAGTACTAAAGGATAAATTTCTTTATAATTTCGTCTGTTATAGAAACCTTTCCGTTTTTAAAAGCGCTTATAAGCACTTGCTTTAGGTTATCGCCGTTTTCCTTACCGAGTACCTCCCTCAGCCCGTGGCTTTATTGCCAATTCTTGTCGTTTATAGACTCCGGGGCCTTAATAATAAGCTCCGGCTTCTTATAAAGCTATAAAAAAAAGCCTCTCCGAGGTACGTTAATCGTTATTAACTAGAACCCATCAGGGTTTACTAAAGTATTCCTATTTAGGTAACCTCCTTTTTTTATAATATATCTCTCCAAGAACATCTTTAAAAAAAGCCATTAATATATAACGTATACTTTACCAAGGCCTCGTTATTCTCTTTTCGGGAACCTTTTAAGGCCTATTTTACTGTCTTAATGGAGGCAACCTATATTAGCCCACCACTTATCATAATATAAATACCCTTAAACTTAATGTTTAGGACAATATTCTTTTCGAAATCCTTAATATTATTTATAATATTAACGTTCGCTCTTAAATTCCAGAGCAACATATTTTTATTATTAATTATAAATAAATGGATATAGAAAAACATAACGCTTTTCATAACGGTTACTCTAAAGATCTTAATCATTAAAGCTTTAACATATTCGACTGCTATAACTTTAACGCATTCGATTGCTATATTTATCTTTCCGATAATTGCTTTAAGGTATTCAGCTACTAAAGGCCTTATAGCTAATTCTTATAATATTTTATTATACTATTACATCAAATCCTAAAGCTACTATTTATCGGCTTAGGCGTTAAATATTCCTTTATTAGAACGATATACGTCTTTTAGGCCCTTAGAGATAAATTGCTTTTTGCCCTAACTACCGTCTTGGGCGTCGTAAAAGCTACTGCTTCGATTATTATTACTATTATTACCTCCCTGATATTAACCCTTCTTACCTTTTTTTCCTTTACCGTTCTTTTCCTTTTAGGGCTTAGGGTAATCCTTGGCTAGGTGCCTATACTTACCGCAATTGAAATATAAGGAATCTCCGTTCTTGTTCCATACGGGTTTATTATTTTTATTATTATTATTACCCTTGCCCTTACCTCTTTAGGCGTTATAGGACTTCCCGTTCTTTTTCTTATTACCAAAACGGTTATGGAACTTATTATTAAAATCGTTAATTAGTTATTGGAAGAAGTAATCCGTTTGGCGCAGCACTAATTACATAATCTTGTACCAGTTGCTAACGCGGTTTTTTTACAGCAGTAAAGAACATGGTAATGTATTTTTCGGTTCCAAATTTTATGCCACAACCTTTAACTTCCTGAAAAAACTTTTAAAATTTGGTGGTAAACTGTACTAAGTCTTCACCGTTATATATAATCTTGCTTAGCTCCTTTTAAAAAGACCTTTGCCTAACTTTACCTATTACGACGTAAATCTTCTAGAAGGTTCTTAACATCTTCGTTCCCTTTTTGATATTTATAATCAATTTAAAGGGTACCTTTTTATAAGTTTTAATAAGAGCCTTGGCAAAACGTAACTAATCTAATTACTTTAGTTTTATACCTTCCTTATAGCTAATTTCCTTAAATATAAGACTTAACGCGTTATTTTAAAGTTCTTAATTAACCTAACCGAATAGGTGATTTCTTTATCTAACGTAAAATTAAAGCATTTCCAGCAAAGCTTATTATTTCTATCGCTAAATTTCTTTTCCTTTGGGCATATACCTACCCCGTTAAAGCTATCTAAGCTACTAAAGGATTTAGATAAACTGTTAAAAAAACTATTATATTTTTTATTATATTTCTTTTAGAAAAACCTAAGATAAGTCTAAAAATAAAGGTAAAAACGAAAAACTATATAAATCATTAAGGTCGTCGCGTACCAAAAGTTTTTCCTTAGATAGTTTTACCTTTTTACTTTTCTCTTTCTTAAAAGGGTCGGGTTTCTTAGTAAACTATCTTCTAGGCTTTATTTCGCCTTTTCTTGAGGGATTAATTTCCTTTACGTCGTTTTTTTCCACTATAACGGAAACTTCTTTCAAATTATTCGCCCGCATTTCGGGCTAAGCGCTTTCCGACGCCTTAAGCGCCTTCGCTTATGTATTCGCATTCCGCAATTTACTTGGTTAAAATCTATCCAGGAATTATATTATCATTTCGTTTAGTTATATTATCGACTCTTTAGTTTCTCGGTTTTAAAACCTTAATTTTTTAACCTCTTTTTCTATATATAGGTATTTATCTTTTCGTACTTTAACGCCTCGTTTAATATTACCTAAATTACAGCTTAAAAATATATAAAGCTTGTTCAAATTTAATTCGGGATGCTATTTTTGGATAGGTAATGTTCTTGGCCTATTTGCTTTCGGCCGTTATTACTAAGGTAATGAGTTATCTCCTATTAAAGATGGCTCCTGTTTTTCCTCCTGCTCTTTCTTATTATAGCACTTTTCGGGTAAAGGTACCCGCTTGGGGAAAGGGAAAAAATTGTTATTTTGCTTTTAGCCCTTTATAAAAACGAAGCCCTTATCGGATGGGTTGCTAACTATTAGCTTAGCAGGGAACTTTCTTAGGGTACGGCGTTAACCTAACATCGTTAACTGCTACTTAACTCTTTTCTTAAATCGTTAGCTAAGCGGCTTTCTTTTAAACCTTTTACTTTTTCTAATAATAACTTAACTATTGCCGCTACCAGACTGTAATCAACCACTTCGTATAACGTACTACGGTTATCAATAACCAGAAGATATTACCATGTCAGCAATTATAATGATTAAATGCAAAAATCTGCGTAACTTTCATACGTTGGTTCTATGTGTTCTAGGAAAGGATAAATCTAGTCCGTGGATAATCGCCCTTACATATATGATTAGGTGACAAAGGATCGTTTGTAGACAAAGGGTGTCCCAGGCAGCACTCCTGCAGCCTGGGCCTACAAAGCCAGCCAGCAGGCAACACCTGTAAGCACCAATTGCCGACAGTTTTAATTAAAACGCGATTAATGAAACGCGTCCGAAAAAATGGCTAAAAATTCCGTTCTGGGCAAACCGTTAATCCGGAACGCCTTTATAGCTGCGACATAATAACCATAACCCGTACGGCTAAAGAAATAACTGGACGGGCTTTTCCCATATTAAATTACCCTTAAAAGGTTTAAGGTAAAATGTTAAAAGTAATAATTATTACGTCGTAATAAAAAGAGCGTTCCGGTTAATTAAATCCGAAACTTTTTTAAGGTTACGACATAATAACCATAACCCGTACGGTTAAAAAAATAACTAAACGGGCTTTTCCCATATTAAATTATCTTTGGAAAGTTTATAACAAAATATTAAAAGTAATATTTATTACGTCGTAATAAAAAGAATGTTCCGGTTAATTAAATCCGGATATTATTTATGAATGCGACGTAATAATTACCCGTCGTAACATTTTACTATGGGCTTTTTAAGGATAATTCAGTATGGGAGAAGCCCGTCCAGTTATTTTTTTTGTCCGTACGGGCTATGGTTATTACGTCGTAATTATAAGGGCGTTTCGGTTAATCAAGTTTGGGACCTTCTTAAGGTTACGACGTAAAAACTATAGCCCGTACGGCTGAAAAGATTGTTATACGGGCTTTTCCAATATAAAATATACTTAGGAGGCCCGGTATACGATGATGTAACCGGTAGTTATTACGTCGTAGCCATAAGGGCATTACGGTCGCCCATTTCCTAGACTTAAACTTAGCCATATTAGCTTTAATTGCCACCTAAAAATATTGACAAAATCCCTATACGTATATTAGCTTATGTTCGACGCGTATATAAAGTTTTATACCTGTCGGCTTTAATTTGGTTACGTAATTATTTCTTTTCGTTTAAATCTTTATATTTTCTTTTTTTAAAAAAAGGAAAGAAAGTTGATAATATTGGTAAAAGCGCCCAGAACGGACCCTCTTTTCGCACAACTCCAACTCAGGCCTCGCTGGCTCGTTACGGGGATTTGGGATTTAATTGGTCAATTTTTAGCGTAATACATCAGTACTTTTGGAAACGAGGCAGCGAGGCCTGAGCTAGCTGAGGCAAGATAAAGGACGGTACGGAGATTACTTATGGCTCAGGGTGGGGATTACACCAGCCACACCTATTAATCTAAACCCCAACCGATACGATCAAAAGGACTTTAAAATAAATATAACAATTAACGTAATTAACTTAAAACTACGTTATATTTAATAATTAAAAATATTATTTTCTTAAAAACTAATCACATATTTAAATAATACGCGTAACTTACTTAAAGAGATTTATTTTAAATAATAATATTAATCCTAAAAAGTTTATTTGTATTATATAAAACCTTGATATATAGGAACTTATTAACCCTAAAAGCAACGAAACGTAACCTATTTAATAAAAAGAACTAAAAATATAAGACTTCCTTAAAAAACGTACGAATAATACGGAGATAACAGTTTAACGATACGATTATTATAAAAGTTAACTAATAAAACGAAACTAATGAATTCATAACCTTAGCAAACTTAACTATAAAAGGATAGAAAGCGTATTCCCAAGCCTGGACCGAATTCGTATATAAAAATGAAAGATATTACAATATCCGGAAGAATTTAAAAAAGCTATCCAACTAGGTCATATCGTTAATATTACTAACCATTTAAGAAACCGCTCTATTACCAGGCTTAAATTTCCGAAGCTGGTACGTAACGTTAACCAGCCTCGGAAAGGTACATAAAAACGACTTAATTAGTAACATTTAAAATTAATATCACTAATACCTTAAGCTCCTTATCAAGTTAATAAAAAAGATAAAAGAATAAATACAAAAATAGGAAGAAATTATGGTTAAGGGCCGCAAATATGAAATTCACAAAATCACAAATTATCAGACCTGGGCTAAAGATTTATTAACAATCGTAACCCCGGTCCTAGATAATTAAACTTCGAGCTTTCGAATCATGCGCAAAAACGATATTGCGAATAAAATCTTTTTAAAAATAAAAGTCGAAGCCGATATCTAAAACAAGGAGATAACAATATACTGCCACAAAACTCTAAAAAAAACTATAAATATAACTTTCCCTGCCTTCTATAAAAAAGAAAAAAAGCCGAACGAAATAAAAAAACCAATTAAGAAACTAATCTAATCGAACAAACGACTAAACATAACTCCCGCTAGTTCCGAAAAGAAGACAAAAACGTTTTTTAAGATAACAGAGGCCATAAAAAAAAGCCACGCGATTGTTATAAGCTAGCCAGCTTGGCGCACATAACAACGGTCGGAGGTTCTTAGAAACCCCGACTATCTGCCAAGAAATCACGTGACCGGCTCGATTTGCTCGATGACGTTTATTGAAGACTGCTTTTAATAGTACGTCGAACGAGTCGAGCCAGGCAAACGGCTCGATAAACTCGAAGGAGCTCGATTAATAAAGGGTAATCGAACTAGTCGCGCTAGTCGAGTTAAGAATAAGATATATACGCTTATTAATTTCATAATCTAAATAAAATTACCAGCTTATAATAGAACTTGGTTACCTAAATTACCTTTAATAATTAATTATACCGATTAGCTGTGATACGTTATAAGCTTTTGTTCAGCAGTGCCGTCAGACTTTAAGCAATACTTCCGATATTATGTCTACCAGCAAGCAACTCGTAACTGCCCTAAGGGAGCCTATTTTTAAGGAACTAGGAGACGCTATGATAACCATGACCTAGAAGGTCCAGGAACTCGAAGAAGCAAACGAACAATTCGAAAACCAGGTCAAGGCATAACCTACTATAATACCCAAGCAGAAAATCAAGGCCCCAGAACCTTTCGATAGTACTAGAGACGTGCAACCCTTCCTAACTCAAGCTAAGTCCTACTTACACTTTTATCAGAACTCCTTGGTCGACGAGGCTGACAAGATTATCACCGTTGCTGGAAGCCTTAAAGGAGATGCTTTAAAGTGTATTACGTTAATTTCGAACAAAAGGTCCGAGATATGTATGGGAACCCAGACGAAGAACGAAAAGCCGAACAAGACCTACTCCAACTCATTCAGAAAGGCCCAGCGTCAAGATACGCCGCATTGTTCAAACAAATCCTATCGCGTACTGGATGGACCAATAATAAGACCATGGTAGACGCCTTTTACAGAGGCCTAAAAAAACAGTCAAGGACGAAATAATTCGTATTAAAAAACTATTCACCTTCGACGAATACGTCAATAAGGTAAAAAAACCTTAAAAGATACAGATAAGTTATATTCGTTACAGACAGATAACTAAGCTTTATTTAGGATATTTACCTAAAGAACCGAAAATTAAATATACTAATTATAACGTTTCGATACTTTTTAGAAGTTTTGAAAAGTTAAGATAATATCTTCCTCTAGATAATCGAATGCGATAACGAAATCTTAAAAAATTACCAACTTAGAAATATACTTTATCACCTTTTTTAATATCAAACCTAAACTCTTAATACTGTATACGCAGGCTCAAAACGGGATATAAAGCGTTTAAAAGGTATAATTAAAAAAAGCAACTACGATATAAAGTAGCGCTAAGTTACTAACGTTCTTAATCGTATATATCTTTAAAGCCGCAGTATATTTATATAATCATACCCCTAAATACTCTTTCTTTGGGCAAACTTCATATAAGGTTTATTAAATTTATTTGGCGTCCAAAAACGGCGTTATAATATTTAATCGGAAGTTCTAATAGGCTTACCTTCTATTTTATAGCTATATAGCTTACACTATAACAACTACCGCTATAAAGAATAAAAAAAGACTTTAAAGGTTAAACCTTAAGATATGAATTAGCTTCTTCGTCGGTTATCTATTTATGAACATTTACGTAATCTAGAACCTCTTAATTAATAAGATTATTACCATTCGAAATGTGTAATTTAATGAAAAAGTTAACCTTTTCGATAAAATTACGGACCTTAAAGGTAATTTACTTTACGTTACCGAAAACAAACTATAAAACGTATTCCTATAAGTTATTATATTTAATTAAGTTGCTGGCTATCTTATATATGTACAAAAGGAAAATAAAAACCCAAGTACAACAATTTAATTCCCGGCTAAATAAAAGGGATAATTTAAAAATAATATAAACGTTAAAAGAAACGTACGGGATAAAGAAAAATAAGCGTATTCGTAAAAGATTAATTACCTTTATACGACGTTATGTTCGAACTATTACCGTCCCATGGACAATTACTGCCATTAACGCTTGCCTTGATAACTGTTATAATTATTATCCTAGCGGAAGTTATAAAAGTTACCTGAAGCTTTTATTACGTTATTTAACTCAAAATAACGATAAAGAATAAAGGCTTTTTACGAGTTATAAACTTAAGCTTCCGGTACGTTCCGTATTATAAGAATATTATTAAAAACGATTATAAAGTATAAAAAACCGCGTTTAACGTAAAACGATTTTTTTATAAAGATGCTTAATAACCAGCCAGTAGGTAACGGAAGTTTACGGTGAATAAAAACCCGAAATATGCGTTACCTTAATCGGAAACGTTTTAATACTAAGATAAAAATATTATTTAAGTTTTTAAGTTAAATACATAAACGAAATTTACAGCTACCGCCGCGACGCTATAAAAAACTAAATACATATCCATTAAAAAATGTTTCGTAAAACCGAAAAGGTTTGCTTACAAAGTTATTAAGAACATAAAATTCTAGAAAATCATTAATTATTTTTTTACTAAAGGAAGATAAGCTTCAAGATATATATAAGTATACGTTTATAAGTTCGATAAGTATGGCTAACCTTAAAAATGCAAGGCTTATCTTATTATACGAAAAGATTAATACTTTAACGACGTTTATAAGAATATATACGTATCTACGTTAATTAAAAGGTTATTTCGAGCTTTAATCGTTATTTCGGCGAGGTTTAAGTTAAAGCTTAAAGAATATAACGTTATACACGCCTTCGTTAACCTAAACCTACCTTATAAAATATATATAAAAACGCTTTTAAAATACGTATAATATAATAAGATATTGTTAATTAAAAAGGTATTATATAGACTAAAGAAATCCGTTTTATTCTGGCAGACCAATTTTACGAACATGCTTAAAAATTTAAAACTTAACCCCGTTCCTTACGAACCTTATTATTTCTTTCGTTAAAGGGTATTTTTATTCTTTTACGTCGACGACATAATCGTTACATATATCAAAAAGCATTAACACCTTATTAATTAATTAACCTAATAAATATAAAAACGGTATACTCTTATAAAAATAAAAACTTATAATAATTTCTCGGTATCGAAATAATTAAAATTGAACTTAACAAAAGACTTTAGCTATTTTAATCCGACTTTATAAATAAATTAACGAAGCTAATTGTTTAAAAAAACGTTTAAATAATTTCTAAAAAACTAATAAGTAATATCGAGTTACTGCTAATTCCTAATTTAATCTATTCAAGCTTAGTTAATAAATACTAAAAAAAAGAAATCGACTCCGTCTTATACGTTATTATTAATACGCAACTAAATATATTATTTGCAATATCTCGACTCTACAATCTCCTCATATTACGTATCTTGCTGCGCATGTAATTCCTTTCACTAACATCCGTACCGCCAATGTTGTTCTGAGACATTTAGTGGCCATGCCCTCCCTCGCACACAGAAAGCAATTGTTCAAGGAGAAAAAAAACAGGAAACAGTCGCACACAATGTGCCTCTTCCACCACTGCTACCAGGGATGATATTGGTGAAGACGGCGGCATTTGCCCTCAACCCCTGTGACTACAAGATGAGCGCCTTCCACCCCAGCCCGGGTGCCATCATTGGGAATGACTTCGCCGGAGCCGTGGCCGAAATCGCGGACGAGACTATAACTGAACTGCGCGTAGGTGACGTCGTGCTTGGCACAGTGCACGGGTCCAATCCGGCCGACAGGAGCAACGGCGCCTTCGCTGAGTATGTCCGCGCGCCCGCGGACCTTGTGCTAGGCGTGCCGAAGTATCTCGCAGTCGAGGAGGCTGTGACGCTTGGTTTGAGCCTCAGCACGAGCGTATGCGCGCTGTGGGCGGGGGGCCTGGGCCTGGACGCGACGCCCGGGACTCCCGCCACCGACCCGCAGCCGGTCCTTGTCTACGGCGCCAGCACAGCCACCGGCGCTATGGCCGTACAACTGTTGCGTCTCGCGGGGCTTTCACCCATAGCCGCCTGTTCGCCGCGCAACTTTGACATGGTGCGCGACCGCGGGAACATATATATGCGGATCAGAAGGTGACTTTTCCATACATATAAAGCGCTCTGCCTCTTCCAGTTAACCCACGATAATATGCTTAAGGAATTTTAAAGTGTTGAATAGAATCTATGGAGAGGTCGAAATTGTTAACTATATTAAATATATTAGGAAAATACAGAATATTTTACGATATTACAGAGAGTTTAAGAAATTAAATTATTACGTGATAGTAAGAACTGTATTTCCTAAATTAATTTAGTCATTTTCGTAAATAATACTACAAATCTCATATAATTTTATATAATATTATAAAGTAATTAAACGCCGATACATTTAAAATAACTTACAGAGAATAATAATAGTTATTAACCGCTTATAAAATTATATGAACGAGTTACAAAGACTAAAAGGTTTTCTAGATAAAACTGGATACTTAGAGCTTACTACGCATATAAAAGAGAAAAGGAAGTAAAAAGGCTGCTTAAATTAAAACTAATTCTAAGAAAAGAATGATTTTATTTCTATTATACATACAAAGACAGAAATAATAAGTACAGTTAAATTAAGATTTATTTATTTAAACATTTTGACGTAAATAAACGCTGTAAAATAACTATTACAAAAGGACTTATTATTTCATATATTTGAAAAAAAAGCGACCGCCTGCATAGCGACTAGCTCTGCGTATATAATATAGAACTAGAACGGAGTGACTTGGTGTTAGTTAGTGGGTAACTGAAGACATTCTCACTAGTGAGCTTATAGTTTAAGAGATATTAAACATAATGCGAACTGTATTAAAAATGTGGAACATATGTTAAAAGTGTCAGATATAGAGAACATCAGTTATATTGTTATATTAGGTCGATTGCAGGTGCTGTTGCACTTATACAACTTTAAGTAGCTTAGCTCCGGAACACATATTGTCAGATATAGGGGACATCAGTTGTGTTGTTGTATTAGGCTAGATACGTGTGCTGTTGCACGCGTACAGCGTTAAGTAGCTTAGCCACGGAACATGTAT